>BQNB010083030.1:0-29151 GCA_026074375.1 Tanacetum coccineum
TTCTTACCACTACAGTGAGCAACAAAAAGATGGATAAAGAGTAATAAAGAAGTAATAAAACAAGTAGAAAAAAAACAAAAAAAACAAGGCACGTGATTACCAAAGAAAAAAATGTCTATACTCCCAAAATAATCCCAAAATATGCAAAAGAAGTATGCAAAAGAAAAAAGAAGTAATATGCAAAAGAAGTAAAAAAAAGTGAGAATAATCCCAAAATAATCGTCTATACTCCGAATCAATAAGCTTTAAATCACCACAACTAGACCACTAAACCCACCCGAGGCGACTGATACCAATTGTCGGAACCAAATATCACTTTCACTTCATTATTGAAACAAGAAAAATAAGATGAGAAGATATGGAAGAAATTTAGAGAGAAGTTAGAGAGAGAAATGTAGAGAGGAAAATAGAGTTGGTTGCATTCAAGCTTTTCAGATTTTAAAGAAAAAACTTACGGAAGCTCCAATTCTGATTGCCCCCGACTGGGACCAGCCCTTTGAGCTTATGTGCGATGCAAGCGACTATGCCATAGGTGCGGTTCTGGGGCAACGAATTGAGAAACACTTTAGGCCTATACATTATGCAAGCAAAACAATGACCGAGGCGGAATCGAACTACACCACAACGGAAAAGGAAATGTTAGCTGTGGTGTACGCTTTCGAAAAATTCCGGTCATACCTCATCATGAATAAAAGCATAGTGTATACGGATCATTCCGCCCTTAAATACCTCTTTAATAAGAAAGACGCCAAGGCGCGATTGCTCCGGTGGGTTCTCCTCCTTCAAGAATTCGATTTTAAAGTAATTGATACGAAGGGAGCCGAGAACTACGCGGCCGATCATCTTTCCCGATTAGAAAACCCGTATGAAAATGTTCTCGATCCAAAGGAAATAAACGAAAATTTTCCTCTCGAGACACTTAATATGGTGACTTCTCGTGGTGACCCAAGTACCCCGTGGTTTGCCGATTATGCAAATTACCACGCGGGGAATTTCATTGTCAAAGGAATGTCAACTCAGCAGAAAAACAAATTTTTCAAAGATGTCAAACACTATTTTTGGGACGACCCTTTTCTATTCAAAACCTGTGCGGATCAAGTGATCCGGCGATGTGTTTCAGGCCAAGAAGTTGTCGACATCCTCATAGCTTGCCATAGTGGACCCACCAGGGGACATTACGGTGCCAACTACACCGCCAAAAAGGTTTTTGATTTAGGATTTTATTGGCCTACAATCTACAAAGATGCCCATGAGTTAGTCAAAAACCGTGACTCATGCCAGCATCAGGGAAAAATTTCACAACGTGATGAGATGCCACAAAATTCTATCCAAGTATGTGAAATCTTTGATGTCTGGGGCATAGACATCATGGGACCATTTCCGTCATCTAGAGGAAATAAGTACATACTTGTAGCCGTCGATTACCTATCCAAATGGGTTGAAGCCAAGGCGCTCCCCACTAACGATGCTAGAGTTGTAGTTAAGTTTTTGAAATCTCTGTTTGACCGATTCGGTACACCGAGAGCTATTATAAGCGATCGTGGGACCCATTTCTGTAATGACAAATTTGCTAAAGTAATGTCTATGTATAGGGTCACTCATCGTCTTGCTACCGCTTACCACCCTTAAACGAGTGGTCAAGTCGAGGTGTCGAATAGTGGGTTAAAACGTATTTTATAAATGACGGTTGGACAAAACCGTGCCTCGTGGTCCGATAGGCTTGATGACGCTCTATGGGCATTTCGTACCGCTTATAAGACACCAATTGGTTGCACCCCTTACAAGCTCGTGTATGGAAAGTCGTTATCTACCTATCGAATTAGAGCATAGAGCGTATTGGGCATTAAAACATGCTAATTTCGATCTTAAAACCGCTGGCGATCACCGTAAGCTGCAACTTAATGAACTTAATGAGCTTCGTGATCAAGCATACGAGAATTCTTTGATTTATAAGGAGAGGACGAAGAAGCTTCACGACTCGAAGATTAAAAACCGCATTTTCAATGTTGGTGATCAAGTCTTGCTTTTTAATTCTCGTCTAAAGATATTCTCGGGAAAGCTTAAAACCAGATGGTCCGGCCCTTTCACTATAACCGAAGTTTTTCCATATGGCACTGCAAAATTATCTCATACCGACGGATCAAACTTCAAAGTGAAATGCCACCGACTTAAGCACTACATCGGAGGGGACACACCAACCATGGTTGTCCCAGATCTCCAAACTTTCCCTAAGGACGAATGAATTCAGGGATCGAGTCAAGCTATGTGACTCGGTTACCAAAAACAAAGCGCTTTGTGGGAGGCACCCCATGCTTATCCATTTGATTTCTAGCTTCTAATGTGTTGTAAGGAGGCTTGTACTCTTCCGATTCCTGTTGTGTTTGTACTTGTGATTGTTTGCAGGATTAACCCAAATTTTCTGAAGACTCTCGTGTTCGGTGTTTTATCCCGGTCCACTCGAGTTTCCTAGCCTTTGCTTGCTATTAGTTTGGGGAAATTCGATATCCTAAAGATTATATCGACTAACATTTATCTTTTAGCACACTTGATAAACAGCTTAAGATATTTGTGATACTTTCTTCATGTTTGAGTTATGCATTCGACCTTTTTGAGTTCTAGTATGGGGTTTTTAAGTCTTAGGCTAGGAAACATTGAGGACAATGTTTGATTTTAGTATGGGGTAGTATATCTTCGATATGATCTTACCTACTTTTACCCGTTGTTCTCACGTACCCCGTTTTCCCACCAAAATTTCAAAAATATGAAAAATTTTAAAATTTTCAAAAATAAAATAAGTGTTTTTGTCACAATTTTGACTTTCTTGCTGGGTAGAATAAGAGTAAATTTTGACCCGATCGAGCGTGTTGAGCTCTAGCTTGTTCCTTAACTTTTAGGCTAAGCGTTCGCGAGAATTCGCGAAGAACGAAAAATGATAGAGTTAAGTATGAGTAGGATGCTAAACAAGGATTATTTGGAAATCTTAAGAGCTCATGTATGTAACTTGTGGCTTTTTCTCCTATAAGCTCTTTACCAGATTAATATACGTGCTGTTTTTGAAGATTAAACTTAAATCAACAACTTTTTATGTAATATATAGCAAACATTTTAGTCTTAGTTCAAATTTATACTTGAATTTTTCAAAAAGAAGTCTTCTATATATAAAATAAAAATATATATAAAAAATGATAAAATAATGATAAAATGATAAAAAAAAATATAATAATAAAAGTTATGAGTTGATAAAAGTTTACTACCTCTTGCCGGCTCACAACCGATGTGGTAGTCTTCTAAAAAAGCCTATAGTAAGAATAAAAAACCGAGACTGATAAAAGTTTGCTGCATCTTGCCAGCTCACAACCGATGTTGCAGCCTTCTAAAAGGTCAAGGGTTACAATTGCATAAATGTTTAATGGTTAAGCTTAAATTAATAAATAGATTTCTTTTTGTTAAATTCAAATATGCTTTTGTACTTCGACTATTTTATTTTATAAGCTATGAATAAATTGGGAAACCTGAGGGTTTTTAAAACCTAAGGCCCGTGAGTCCCGATACTAGTCTCTGCGGGGTGTCAAAAGCCTGGTCACTTAGCCGCAAGGTTGGGATGTGCCGAGACGAAAGTCGCTACATGGGATGATCTCGCCTTCAAACTCATTATTCTTAGGTGGAACGTAAAGCATAGTATGTTGCAAAACTTTGATCCATGGTTGAAATTCAAAATAGCACATTCATTTAAGATATAATAAATGTCGGGAGTGAAAAGTTCACAAGTTGCAAATATGAGTAGTGTTAGCATTTTACTGATATTTAGCTGTGATTTCGTTTTAAGCTTGGTTTGGATAAGTGAAAAGTCGGGGACGAGGAATTTATCCTTTTTGGGGCATTCTCGGATTGAAATGCATCTTGTTCTATGATCTCTAATAGTTATGGAAATAACGAAAGTCGAAATAATCTCAGTTATATTATTAAAACAAATAATAATAATAAAAAAAATGAAAAAAAAAGTTTTTAAAATGGGAAAAATGGGTGTTTTGTAACTTGTGATTTCTTAATTCTCTCCACAAAAAATCTTTGCTACTTTTCAAAGGTTTAGCTTGGGGAAGTTTTGAGGTATTTAATTATAGAGCATATAATATTGCGTGAGGACACGCAATCACTTAGTTTGGGGAATTTTGATATGTGTGAAAACACATATCCGTTTTATATCAAAAATGACCCTAAAAAGACAAAATTATGCTTTAAATGCTTGAATATTGCTTGTTTTGTCTTTGTGATTGTGTAGGTACGAATATTGTAAAAATCTCAAGAAAACGGTCAAAACCGGACAAACACGAACACGAGAATGGAAAAGAGTGCAAGAGCCAGGAGAATGCTATTAAAGTCAACCAAAGTCAAACCTTGGTCAACTAAAGTCAACCATAAAAAGACAAAACCTAAAATTCCCAAATCAGTCCCTCAAAGTTAACCAAATTGCAAAAATAGTCCCTAAACCCTAACGATGTTAACTCTTTCTATTATAAGAGTTAACACCCGTTAACCCTTATAACAAATACCAAAACAAACCATGGCCCATTTCCTGTTATCCAATACACCTGACCCAAAACCTTTATATGCCCAAGGTCAAACAAGTTATAACCCGGGTCAAAGAAAGTCAAACGCACCCTTTATAAAAGAAAAGGTGCGGGAAATGCTGTTATTACTATTCACCGTCTTCAACCTTTTACCCCGAGTCAAAATCAAAGGGCAATTGCAAATTAATTAGACTACCTAGCTACGCAACAAGTGATAAAGACTGACCTGCAGAGTATACATCATCAACTGCTCTTATTGGTCAAATACCCAAAAGGGAATGACACGCGTACAATGAAGGAAACACATCAAGGGCTAGGTTTTTACACTAAATCATGCCTAAAAGAAGCATAAAGGCCTCTGACACACGGATTGCCACGTTGGCAATCTGTGTCATCAAAATCTAATCCAACGATGTGAGAGAAAGCATCAGATGATGCAGAATGAAAGGACATGTTTTATAGGAGCTCACCAACTCTCCAAGGCCAAAAAGCATCCCCTAAAGGCTATCAATAGCCCCACACTCACTCACACGATATCTATTTTATTTAGCTTTTAAACTTAACTTATGTAAATTTCAAAATTAGTCTTATGTAGTTTTAATTCAGTCTTTAAAATTTTATTGTAATCTCAGTTTCAACTTATTGTAATCAGTTTACTAGTTAATGAAATCATAAGTTTTTTAATAATCTAACATAAGCTTTTTACTCTCAAATGTTGTTGCTACTGTTATATAAGCTCCTAATAAGCTCATACAAGCTCTCTTAGTCTATAAGCTCAGATTGAGCTCATATAAGTCATCTAATCTACTTAAACTCCTAATATTAGTCTAAAACCTTTGCCTAAATGGGATAAGCTTTTGAAGATGAGCTACCATGGAATGAGCTCATAAGGACTTGTACTGGCTTATTCTTAAATAAGCAGAGCTGTATACATCCTATAGATCCCTTAATTGCCTTTGTTTTTAGCTAAGGCCTTTGTTAGTTTTCTTTTATCCATACTATCTTTGAAATTACTAGTCCTATTTTGCTTATTCTACTTTACTGCTAGCTTATTTTGTGCTAAATGTTTGAGGTCTATTTGTGCGTATTAATATTATGTTTGATCAGCTGTTTTCACATAGTAGTTTTAGGATCTTAGGTTTTCATAAATTTGTCTTATAAATCATAAAAAATAAAAATAAAATTACAAAGGTAGAGATTAGTATTTCTGTATTAATTTCTTGTTATAAACTTCATTAGGTCATTATAAGTTTGTTTATTATCTGATCTTTAAAATTGTTCACTGAGATTTTAAATTTTTCAAGTTTAAAAAGATTCTAAGATTTTTTAAGGAGTGTTTGGATTATACTCAGTTTGACCTCAATAAGTCAAAGGAAATTGAATGTAAACTTATTGAATTAGATAATAATCATATAAAATCAAATTTGTGAAGTGAAATCATGGATTAATTTTTCCAATTTGAAAAGTTTTAATGAAACTATTGAAATTGCACCAGGGAAGTTTTATTTTTAAGTTAGTAAGAAATATTTTAGATCCAAGCCTTCTGAGCTTGGATTTGTTTGATTGGTGTTTGTACTCACCAATTGGAGTGTAAACAAACCATTGACCCTTAAGGTCACCTGCATTTAGGTTTAATCCAATTTACCAAGTGCATCAGATTAGGAAGACAGCTTTAGTACAATTTCTAGTTTTATTTTTAGTAGGGTTAAAATAGCATTTAGATTTTGATTTTCAGATTATAAGTAGCTTTTAGGTCATATTGCATTAGTTTAGATTTAGTTTTCAAAATTTAGCTTAATTTGTCATATGTTTTTAGCTTTTAAATAAGCATTTTGTCTTTTCATTTTTCAAAACCAAACTCAGCATAAGCTGAGTAAACTGTCTGTTTAGTTAAGCTTTTTCAATAAGCTATAGTTTTCTAAAGTCTTTTCAAATAGTTTTTTTAGAAGTCTTTAAGCTAGTCTTTTAGAAAAACCAAGTTTCACTTCTTAAAAAGCTTATTTGCTAGCTTAAATAGAAGCTCAAAAGTCTGCTTTACGATTGTTTGGTTTGTAGTTTTCATAATATTTGGATTTTTAATGCTTATTTTGTTTTCTATTGCTTATTTCTTTCTAAACCTGCTTATCAAGTTATCTTAGGTTAGTAGTAGCTTAGTTAATCCTTACTTTAGCTTATTAGGGCTTTTCATAAAAAGTTTCTTTTATTAAAATTGCTTATTTTTAGGTGCTTAATAACTTTGCTTTTATAAGTTTTTTTTTTAAAAATGGGGAAAGTGGAAATCGAGGGTGAGTAAGACTCGAACCCCCGACCTCAACATTTTCAACCCTTTTATAACACACACCACACACTCACTACCACTGCGCCTTGGGGTCTTTTTCGTTATACATCTACACAATTTAATTCTTATACTCGTTTTAGCCCATTTTGTCTATAAGCTGTTTTTAGCTTAATCGTGGCTTATTCAATAAGCTGTGATCTCAAGATTATTTTTTCTAGGTTCTAATTAGTATAAGCTATTTTCTATATTTTTTCTAGAATTTTAATAATTAGTTTAGTATTTTTAAACATTTATTTTTGTCAAAAACTTTAAAAAATCATAAAAAATAGAAAAATAATCAAAAAAATATAAATCTTTTTTAGAAAATTTTCTTTTATCATAAAGTTTATAGGAAAATTAGTTTTGCTTTCGTAGGGTTTAATTTGCAAAATTTCGATTTTTAAAGAACGAGATTTGTTCCCGTTCTCATTTTTCGTGTTTTAAAGCTCATTTCAAATCCGTTTTTGTTCTAGTTTCTTTAAACTTACGTTTTAGTCAATTAGAGTCCATTTAAAAAGAAAAAAATTAATTTAGGTTTACTTTTAGAAATTTAGGGTTTTTGACCGCCGTTTAGGGTTCCCGTTTTGCGATTTTAGTTAAAATTTGATTTCTTGTTATTTGTTTTCGTGCTTAATTGTTATTATTTGCTTATTTTAATTTATAGAAGTAGATAATCAAACCAATCTTTGTTTCCAATTCAAATCATTGTCCGAACATCAAACGTGGTTTCAATTTCATAAATCGTTGGGGGATAACGACCCGGGAATCATACTTCCCGGTTAATATACGTATTATATTATATATTTTTGAAGATTTTCCTTTTTACCTTTGTCCTGAAGGGTAAATTGGTAATTTCCATCATATTATATATTTTATTTTTACGTGTGTTGGTTTACTACGAATCAGTTATTTTGCAGGAAGTACGCCGGTTTCACACAAAAATCGCAGTATTGTTTTACAAAAAAAATTTCAAACTCGCTGTACCATTTTTTGGCAAAAAGAAACCAAAATCATTTTTTTCAGGAAGTACGCCGCACATTATATTTGTGCGCCGGTTTTCCTGAAAACCCAGGAAGTACGCCGTACTTTACCCAAGTACGCCGCACTTTCTGCAAATTGTCACAAACATAATCTGATTTAAAACCAAAACCCAAACAAAACCCCGCAAATTTCTAGTCTCAGGTATGTGATCATTTGAAATCCCATTTTATCTGATTATACGCCTTTGTAATTTTGTGAATATTTAGTTGTCATTCAATTTTTTTTTATTTCTAAATTATTTTTTTGTCTTATTTTGCTATTTGGCATTTTCTTGTTCATATAATAAAGCCATGATTTATGTTTATTAGTTTTGTTTTATTTCTTGCATTGCATCTGTAAAAAAATAAAATTTTAGAAAATTTGCAGAAAGTACACCGCACTTCTTTCGAAGTGTGCCGCACTTTGCACCTGCATTAAAAAAAATTATATTTCATGTAAAAAAATAAAAATAAATCAGATGCATTTCTTTTTATCTTATGTTATGTGAATATATGTAATGTGTTTATATTTGTTTCTCGCATCCTAGCTTATGTATGTTCATTTGTACCTTTGTTAAAATAATAATAATGATAATATAACAATGTAAAAAAGTTTTTAGTTTGTTTGAGATTGCATATAGTATTTGCATCAGTTCTCTTGCTTGTTTGGGTATGTTTGTTTGCATATTAATATTATTATACATTAGAAACTATAAAATAAAAAAATAATAAAAAATAATTAAACATAAAAAATTGTTTCTTTTTAATATGTTTGTCTGTGTTTATGAATATGTTTGTGTTCTTTATTAATAAAGTATAAAATCTTGAAAAATATATGTTCCATCATAATAAAACCGCCGCAAATATATTGTTGTGCGGCGCACTTTTGTAATCTTTTGCTGCGTTAATATTTTGAATATTTGAAAAATTATAAAAAAAATTTGTTATAAGTACGCCGCACTTTCTTTTAAGTGTGACGCACTTCTGGTCAGAAACAAAAAAAATTAATAATAATAAAACAAAATAAAATTTTCTTTTACGTAATATAATTATTATGTGTTTGTGTTTGTGCTAAAAATAAAAAATATATATATATAAAAACCCAAAAATATTTAATCTCTATATGTATTTTCTTTGTTAGTAGTTAGTAGTTATAAGTTTTCGTACCTTGAAAAATAATTATGTATTTGATATGTATTTGTCTTTAAACCAAAACTCATAAAAAAAATTAAAAAAAAATTTGTGTGTTTGTTTTAGTAAATTGTATATAAATAAAAAATTTATATATATAAAAAATGTTTTGAACTTTGTGGGTGTGTTCGTTGGAAACCCTCACGAGACTATAACTCGTCCACTCGGGCCACCGAAGAGTTTAAAGGCTTGTTGCATACGCTAAATGCAACTGTGGTGCCTACGGAAGTGCACTTTTGTATTTTACGATTTTCGTAGTTTTGTTTGTAGATTAAATAAAGGGTTATTATACAAAGAAGTTACTATATTTTTTTAAAAAGTTCGCTTAAGTTACTAAACTTTCATTTTGTTCACTTAGGTTACTAAACTTATGAAACATGACATTTGGGGTTACTCAACTTGCAAAAATATACGTAAACATTATTGAACTTGTAAAAACATGACATTTATGTTACTTAACTTACCTAAAAATATACGTCCAAGTTGCTTGGATTAACATTGAAATTATGTGGGTGTATGTTTATCAAAAGTTCAGTAACCTAATTGAACAAAATGAAAGTTGAGTAACTTAGGCGAACCTTTTGGAAAAGTATAGTAACTTCTTTGTCTATTAACTCTTAAATAAATAAGTGGAGCTTGGATTGGTGGTGATGCTTATCACTTGGGGATGTGATATATTTAGATCAGTATATTACATGTGGTAGAATACACAAGCTTGGCGTTTTATTTAGCGTCGTATCTTTCAGAATTCAACCGAGCACTTATGAGCCCCGGGAAGTCTCGTTTCTCTTATATTCATTTTTCCCGTTTGTCTCACTTTTAAGTTATTTTCTAATTACGCATAATGTTCAACTTAAGTGTGGGGGAGGGGAATGAATTGAAAAATAAAACTCATTATTAATTTGTAACTTTTGTTCGCCCTCGGTAATCTAAAAATCTATTATTGTTTTTAAAGTTTTTGCCACTTAGGTTAATATATTAGAATAAAAACTTAGTAAATAAATAAAGTTTTGAAATCAGAGATGTGTCCCGATTGATAAAGCAGATCCGACTCAGGATTGATAACATTACTTGCGCATTTATAACCATTCCAGTAAATATGTGAGAATTTTAAGCCTATATATAGCATATGTATTTTATGCTTGATTCCATTGATTATGAGTGTGCCGGTGATTTATTGATTCTAGAACTTGTGCTTGAAATCATTACGAGACCGCAGTGAGAACACGTTCACGTGATATAGGTGTTTTTATGTGATGAAGAGGCAACTTAGGATTTAACCCAAATTAGCCTATCCATTTAACATATTTTTTTAGCTGATTACACTGATTAGCTAACCACCCAAGTAAAACCCTTATGTTAGCACTCATCTTTAGTGCTAGATAACCATAGTTTAACCCTCTGAGCCATTATAGTCATTTTTCTCATCCAGAAAAAAATAAAAATACAAAAATATATAACCTTTAGCCTAGCCTTACCCCTTGTTAAAAGTCCATATGGTTGGTTGCTAGTTGCTCAGTATGATTGGTTGATTTTTGCTCATAGTTGGTTTGCACTTTGCTTTAAGTGTTGTACCATTCCAATGAAGATGAAGAGTGCATGCTTCGTGTTTCGTATTTTTTGTGGTGAACACTTATATTAAGTGTGGGGGAATTGTTAGTTGTGAAATAAAAAAAAGATGAAAAGAAAAAAAAATGAAAAAAAAAGAAAAAAAAAAGAGAGTGAATATGAATAAAAGTTGAGTATGATCGATACCTCACAAATTTGTGGATTGTCGTCAACTAGCAACAATGTGTTTTCTGACTAGTCGACATGTATTATTATAAAACCATTTCCAGAATAACATTCTCATGCCAATATACACACCCCTTATTATCCCTTAGCCTAACGTTACAACCCGAATAAAAGAGTCCTTCTGTTTGAATTTAAACCTGTTTTACTCCCATGTCGTGCTCGGTTTCATTTTTGTACAAGCCTATGGTATGGAAATGATCATGTCTGTGCAAATATATGTGTGATTTACCCTTTTACCCTCATTACATCACAACGAAAGTCTGAGTGATTATACCTCCATCTTCGTGAGGTGCTTGGTCATGTTACACAGCTTGAGAATACATTTAGGTTATTGACAAACATCTCTGTTTTCAATATGTAAAAATCGAAAAATATTTTTCATAATTCATGTTTGTTTTGTAAAGCTTATTATTTTCCTTATTTTGCTTGAGGGCAAGCAAACCCTTAAGTGGGGGGGGGGGTTCTTGCGCCTTTTGCACTTATTGTTACAAAAACCAAAAATAAATCAAAAATTTTACACCCAAAAAATTTTTTTAAAATAAAATAAAACTATCAAATTTTATATATATATATATACATATATACATATATATATATATATACATATATATATATATATATATATATATATATATATATATATATATATATATACTAGTTGCAAAGCCCGCCCGATGGGCGGGCTTGTTTTGTAAATATCGTTGACAAAAAATAAGTAAAAGTTAACCAATTATAAACATACCAAATTATAATTATTTGTTGAATGCATTAACAACGAAAAGAAATGAATATCCGCAAGAATATATAAGTTAACAAAATATCCGCAAGAACAAAATGATTTTCTCAATTTTTTTAACAATTAGCAACCGAAGCATTACAAATAACTTCAAGGGGCCTTTATCATCATGTATGCTACGTCCAACTTGATTGTGTGTTTTTAGCACATCCTGACCAGTCACCAAACATACTCAGACTCATCAAAGTCATCAAACCTACTCTTACCCTCCAATGCTTTCCACTTCATAACCACTTGAGGCAATGGCGTATCAAGGTCAAATTCCATATAGGCCATCAAGGTGTGCTATTTCAGACGGTTTCCAAAGGTCTGTTAAAGAGGACATTGACAACCTAACTCATGACCTGTATATGTGTTGGTTCACAGTGACCCGCAAACACAATTACTGTGGTTAAACTCTGGCTACGTCCAGATTGAGATGAAGTTTTAGGTCTAATAAAAAAAAGTAACAGTTTAAATGGTTCAAATATAAAATTGCGCCAAGAGGAAAAGTGGATGAAAGTTTCCCAAAGTTTATTTTCAGTGCTTACAACTTACGAAGTATAAGATATATCGTCTTAAGTTTCAACTGACAATAACAAGTGGAACCATATCATATTGAGCATCATCCGGGATTATCTGAAAACTTATTGCACCAATAACATGAAGAAGAGAATATACTTAAGTTTCATGTGTCATATTGCTCATTTCAGCATGTTCAGCACTTATAGGAGGATGATGACTAACCTGTTTCCATTTTTATGTGTAAGTAACTTTTTTGCAATTAAGCAGAAAAATAATGAAGTTAAACAGTGAACATAGAACTAATGGAGTATAAAAAGCCTTAGAAAATTCACCTGTCCGACAATAAATGTAATGCCACAATTATTAATCATTTGATAGGTTCACCGAGAACTGGATTGAAAGGTTTCAAGTTCGTTACAAAGCGTAACATACAGAAAAAACCATGGATGCTGTAAATGAAAAAAAGAAGTATTAACACCACAGATTTCAAGATTTTCAAGTCTTTATGGCAATGCAAAATTTAATGAGATAATGCAAGATAGACTTGTATACAGAGAGAGGGAATAGTAGTTTGTTTATATCTGCTTAAGCGAAAAGCTAAACCTGTATTATACTAATCGCATGTGGAAATCATCACATTGATATGCTAGCTCTAAAAGGTGAGACTATTCCATCTACTGCATAAAGAATGATAGCTTCTTACTAATAGCAAATATACCAGCCGCTTATATAGTAAATATTTTTGTAGTTAGAGAAACCTCTGCCATTTTCAACAACATCGTCACTGGCTAGGAATTAAGTACCGGTAGAGTCACCATGGACGTGATATCAGCACCCTCATTCTTCTGCATAGACCTCCAGCACTCTCATACTTCTGCATAGACCTCCAGCACCCTCATACTTCTGCATAGACCTCCACTACCTGTCACGTTCCTGCTGAAAAAGGAAAAGCAATAAATATCAATACTAAAACGTTCTTGTTACATGAAAGAATAATTTAAGATTATCATTTGATAATCCAGTCAAGAGAAAACATAAATTCAATATTTCAATGTATATCCTTACACGACAATAAGCCATTTAACGCGAGCTAAGTTTAAATTTATAATGTAACTTTTTTTTGGATTGTTACTCGTAAATTGAGATTCTTAGCTTTTTGAACAATACTCGATAGATAGATCCACTAATTATCACTTGTTCGTGATCTTGATTCGCTAATTTTGTCCCCCAAAATTTGAGCTTATTAGCTTTTCAAAAGGTTCAGTTTGCTCATAAGCCGGAAAAATAAGCTTAAACAAACACCCACTTAACAAACGATTAAACTGAATTTTTTGAAAAGGTTTCAATTTCATTTATATTTACAAAATAAGCAAATGCAAACACTATTTCCTAAGACCTTATTTTCAGTAGGCTTCTAAACTTGTGTAAGATTTGAAAAGTTCATAATCTCATATGTTTAGGCTAATAATATTATCAAGTTGAGGTTAGGAACTTAAAAATAAATGGGGCTCCACGTTAGAAAATTAATCAATTATCTAACCCGGCGCCCCGTTTTCATAATTTTTCCCTGTTTCCGTCACTGGTTCGATATGTCGCGTGAACAAAATTTACCAGTCTGATATTAAATTAGCATGTGAACTATAATACTTTGGTTTATGTTTGCAGCTAAGAATCTCAGTTAGTTTATTGTACCTGCTCAAGTGTGCTTTTTCTAACTCGGTGCCAGCTTCCATTTTGATCTGTATATGTTATCGCTGTTCATTCATCCACATGACTAAACGACAAAAAGTTTAGCTCAACAAATCCTGCACTTTCCTGTATTTATCAACAACAAAAAAATAGCAGTTGTGGTTACTAATATTGAGCACATGATATGAAGTAGTTGGTTTCTAGAATTTGAAAACACAAATAATTGTGAAAAATAAACAGCATTCTAAATAAAGAATCCTATAAAGCTATAAAACGTTATGTGTCTAATTGGCATCGTGCTGTCAAGGGGTGTTTGGATGACTGTTGTAATAGGGTGTTTGGTTTCTGGAGGGGGTGTTTGGATGGTTGTTGTATCAGGGTGTTTGGTTGCTGCGATAAGGGTTCCAATGGGTTATTGAATTAGACCACGATTAAACAGACCCTGTAAAACTTATTCTGTCCAAATATGCCTGAAACAGGTTATGTCCAAACATTCCTTGTTACACGCTGAACCTATTTATGTCAATCCCCATACAAAATAATTGGTTTTGACCCATTACGCTACGTTCAATATACATTAAGGATGAAAACTTACAATGGAATCACGCCCATCATCTTGCCTGCACATGATCCATGGAACCTCAGTGTTTAGTCCCACAAACACATTATCCCCACATTTTGAATAGGCTCAAGCCAGATCTTCAAGCTATACTCTAATTTATCTGTATTAAACCTGCTATAATCAAGTCATTAAGATTTCACTTAATGCCAGTTTCTACCTGTTTTTACCCATTTACCTAAACTATACCAACATATATTGACACATAGACATAGGTGCTTGGTGTATATGTAAAAAATTTACCACTAATTTTAGTTGATTCTCATTTGGTATATGTTTTGCGACCCTCACTATATGGAGCTAAGAAAATCCATATCCATTTTCTATCTGAAATAAGTCGACATGACTGATATTAGTGAGTTTCCTCGTATAACATTCCACCATATTTCAATCATAAAAGATAATGGGGCCGTTAACTTTTTATCAGTAAACATACTTGGAAGCTAAACACATTCTAGCAAGCACATAATATAAAAGTGAACACGAATGTAATTAAGCTATTTGGTGGCAAGGTTTCATAAACTGACAAAGTCGAAATTTATAACACTGCTACTTGGATGCCTCAGTTTTATAACACTACTGGCCTACTGCTTTCAAATGGTTAATGGAAAAGACTGTCTTGACTAAAAAGTGAAAATGTGAGTTGCATAATTTCACTGACAAACACACCTACTGTGAAAACAACTTGAATCTTGACCTGGAAACCAATGAATCATACATGTCGATGTAGATAAAAAAATACATATTCGAGCAAAAAAGTTGCACAAACCAATATGTTTAACCGCATCTGAAAGATTTTTTTGTCTCAAGCTTTGGAAAGAATATAATGTGCATACAGCTTAAATTGCTACAAATGAAAAACAATCCATATTCATTTGAATATATATATTCATATGTATGCTTGATGTCGATCATCATGATAGTGCATTGATGCTGCACATGACCCGAAAGCGGGCATATTTTCCATTATTGCAAATTTCTCCATAAATTCTACACTAAATAATAGAACAATGTTTTAATTATCTATTGAATATCAAAAAGCTTATTAATTTTTATCACTTTAGAACTTACCTTTACAGTAGTCGGCTTCTTTCTCAAAGTTAGGATAGGGGTCGAGATCAAGCTTTGAAGAACAATGCCGTTACAAAACAAGACAAGACCATAACAAGCAAAGCATAAACGTCAAACGTCATATCTTCAATGTCATCGGTGGTTCGAAGGAGTTTGAAGAAAGAGACCTCAACATTGGGGGAGATTGTTAGCCTTAATTATATTAAGTCAAACAAGAATGTTATCGGTCTTAGAAAGTCAATCTAGGTCTTGTATTGTAATAGGCTACTAACGTACCAATACATAAAAATGAAATCAATTAAAGCACCTACACGCACACACTGCATAATGAACCTATCTTCTTAGACAAGACTAAGACTGTAAAAGTAATTATACCAAGTAATAAAAGCTTCTGAATATGTTTCTCTGCCTTCGTTTCTTGCTCAATCCGCCTTTCTATTTCTGCCGCCTGAAAAATAAAGCATCGATGTCAAATTAAAGGGTACGTGTAGAAATTATAATTACAGAACAAAAGAGGAAAACGGAACAGAAATGAGAGTTTGTGCACGTTACGTGAGCATTTTCTTCTGTGTTTGCTTGGTTACCACGTTTGTGTCTGCTGCAGAGTAAGCCCATGTTCTGAACTAGAGTATCTAGCATGGAATTTTATACCAACCAATATTCAAGATGCTTTTCATCAGGCGAGTCTCGTGCAGTTTAATTTAAATATAAGGAGCTCACCTAAAATTTTCATCAACGAAAAAAGTCATCATCTAGCAATTCATTAGGACAATTTTCATATATTGGTCAGATATATAGAATAGCATGTGGAAAAATGGAAAATTTAATTTAACCCTAAGCGACGGCCAAGTAGTAGCACGGCTTTCACACTAGGTTGATGTGATGACGTACCATGTTTGAACCACTTCTAACAACCTAGGAATTACATGAAGTAGAATGTATATCTTTAATTCCACAAAGTTTCAGGGAAAAAAAGGATTTCCCTAAACTGCCGCAATTTAATGTAATCTTCCTATACTATTTGCAATCACTACATGACTCGATTTTTCTTTCTTCAGATACTGCGTATTTTGTAACCATTTTGACCTCTTATCTCTAAGTTAACATCTAACAAAAGCGACTCTAAATGCTCCCTTCACTATTACCATAATGATCGATCGATCTTCTTCGGTCCCAATAATATCTTTACAAAAAGGCAAGTTTTGGTTAACGCACATTCAAATTATAGTAAACATGGTGAAACAAATTTAAGATCAAGTATTTGTCTGGTTACAGGATATATTTAGATAATCATACACGTGATATAGGGTACCAAAAGAAGTGATGTGTATGGTCGTGATCAAATATACGGATGACGACATTACATAGTACGTAATAGCAAGCAATAATCAGTAATAGCAAGTAACAACTAAGATACGTGCCACTTTCGTAAGGTAACAAAATATTCGTATTGACTCCCTAACGTCACTCTAAGAAAACGACAATTCATAACTTTGAGTGTTTCATCGTTATCTTATCCACAACCAATTCTGGACAAAACATTTGTTGGTTTTCCATGAGCCAAATTGCAAAACTAACTTTAGACTCTATAAACAAAAAGCGTTTTATAGTTAACAGAATACTAATGCAAACTAAAAAAATGCGAGAGACCCCAAGACCAATTCTTGCTAGGTGCAAACAACTCACGCCAACCTTCCCAAAAAGGGGTGGGCTTTACCCGGTTTGAGTATTTGTAGTGTAAATTTTCTAAAATATCTGGGTTTTTTTTAGTTTGACCCCAAAGAACCAATTTGTAGTGTAGTTTCTAAAAATTATCGAAATGTGCCCCTCTAGCAAAAATTTCTGGCTCCCCCACTACTCAAACCCCATGGAATGGATTAGTCGGCCAAAACGGCAAAAACCATGGGTAAAAAAACAAAAAAAAATTAATCATTAAAACTGAAGCAACATTTAACAAGTAATTTCCAATTTACTAACAAAATAAACTATAAAAATTCGATTAATGAATAAAACAGTAAAAATTAAATGTTGAAAAATAAAAAATCAAAACAAACTATGATAAATAATTAATAAAATTTCCTGAAAATTATAAAAATAAGAAAAGAAAGAAACAATAAAGCGAGTTAAAAAATCCTTAACAACAATGCGAAAGAAATGTATATTGAACTAACATCGAATTAACCAAATAACTAAAACATGGATTTATAAAATAAAAAAATAAAAAAGGAAGCGGTTAAAAAAGAAGCTAACCGAGAGTAGGATCCACCACCGTCTGATGATCTGCTGAGTGAGGAGGGTTTGAATGAAGTAATGCTAGTTGTACTAGTAGTACGTGTTGGTTTTGGTTGCTGCTATTTAACTATGGTTGAGTTAGGGTTTGACTGCCTGACTCGTTGTTTCTAATAGTACAAATGCTGTACATAGCTGGACTCTATATGTTTTGACTAGAGCCAAATTTTATGTGTCTTAAGATTGTGTTTTGGATGCTAAAAGTTAGGGGTTATGTTAAAAATAGGACCCTAAAATTAAAGGCAATCAAATGAAGACAACATTAACATCCGAAGTGCGGCGCACTTTGACCCCCCGAACAGCCTATAAATACCATCATTGGCTCTCTCATTTCATATATCTCTCACACAAACTTATATCTTACACACACACATTTATTAGAGTCTTTGGAGAGGAGGAAAGAGTAGTGAGGATCTTTGGATCCAATGATCCAAACACCCCTTTAATCTGCCACTCACCACCATTTCATCACCATGCTATCACCACAAACCACCACCATAGCCACGAATTTCCAGAGTTCTAACACCATATCTAGCCTACATAACATCCATTTCCAGAATCTAAACACTTCTCACTTTGATTCTTAGAGGATTCACACCAAATTCTCCTAAAATCACTACCATAAACCTTGTTACCAAACACTCCATTTGGTGACACGTTGCGGATTCCCAGAAGTTACTTGGTATATTCTAGGTTATCTCAGTAGCATTTGGTTGTTGGTTGATCATGGAACTATTGGTTTTGGGTTGGTGGTTGTTGTAGTCAAGATATTGGTATTGTTACTTTGTTCTCATATGTGAAACATGAATAATATTTGGATGATTTTGCTATGACCTATGAATATACATGTTTATGAATTTGATGCTATCTTGCTTGGATAATTGTTTATCTTTTGGTATATCATTGCAATTGAAATAGGCCGAAAGGGTTAATTATCTTGATGTATTTTGAACCGTTTGTCTATAACGTGTCAATATCATACTTGTGAGAATTGTGTGGTAAATTGAAAAACAACCCAAGTAGTCTAATGTTTAAGACCCTTCCTTATGTTGACCGACCGGGTTGGGAGGAATTCATATTTATGCATATTTGATATAAACCATTCTTAATGCACTCGTGATGATATAGTATATAGGCCGAAAGGATTCTATGTTATTATTGGTAAATATGCTTGTTATTATGATTACCCATCATATATGACTTGTATGATTTTGTTTATATAAAGTCTTGCTCTATTTCTATCTATTATGTTATGTAAATCATGTCTTGTTCATTGCTTGCTTTATACACAGGTTTTGGCTATTTGATCAGTGACAATCAATTAGCTTTGTTACTTGATAAACAATCTGTGAATTGCTACAAATCCCGTGGAACGACCTGGACTTACCTAAAGCTATACTATACACGAACGGGTATACTTCCCGAGTGTTGTGTTTTTAGTAAAAATCGGTATTTCTGGTTATTATAAATTTAAAGCTTGGAAAACACACATCAAGTTTTTGGCGCCGCTGCCGGGGATTTGTTTAGTTGTTTGCAGATTGTTTGCTAGTCTTGTGCATGCTTCGTGTGTTTAAATCTCTTTTAATCTTTAAAATATGTCTGTTGTTGCAGAAAGTACGGCGCACAATTAACCTTGTGCACCGCACTTCCCCTGTTCCCGTTTGTGATTTTGCAGGAAGTACCCCGATTTCACACCAAAAACGCCGTATTGTTTTACAAAAAAATTTCAAACTCGCCGTAACGTTTTCTGGCAAACAGAAACCAAAATCATTTTCTTCAGGAAGTACGCCGAACATTATATTTGTGTGCCGGTTTTCCTGAAAACGCAGGAAGTACGTCGTACTTTACCCAAGTACGCCGCACTTTCTGCAAATTTTCACAAACATAATCTGATTTAAAACCAAAACCCCGTAAATTTCTAGTCTCAGGTATGTGATCATTTGAAATCTCATTTTATCTAGATTATACGCCTTTGTAATTTTGTGAATATTTAGTTGTCATTAAAAAAAACCAAATTTTTTTTTATTTCTAAATTTTTTTTGTCTTATTTTGCTTTTTGGCATTTTCTTGTTCATATAATAAAGCCATGATTTATGTTTATTAGTTTTGTTTTATTTCTTGCATTGCATCTGTAAAAAAATAAAATTTTAGAAAATTTGCAGAAAGTACACCGCACTTCTTTCGAAGTGCGCCGCACTTTGCACCTGCATTAAAAAAAATTACATTTCATGTAAAAAATAAAAAAAATCAGATGCATTTCTTTTTATCTTATGTTATGTGAATATATGTAATGTGTTTATATTTGTTTCTCGCATCCTAGCTTGTATGTATGTTCATTTGTACCTTTGTTAAAATAATAATAATGATAATATAAAAATGTAAAAATGTTTTTAGTTTGTTTGAGATTGCATATAGTATTTGCATCAGCTCTCTTGCTTGTTTGAGTGTGTTTGTTTGCATATTAATATTATTATACATTAGAAACTATAAAAAAAATAAAAAAATAATAATTAAACATAAAAAATTGTTTCTTTTTAATCTGTTTGTCTGTGTTTATGAATATGTTTGTGTTCTTAATTAATAAAGTATAAAATCTTGAAAAATATATGTTCCATCATAATAAAACCGCCGCACATGTATTGTTGTGCGTTGCACTTTTGTAATCTTTTGCTGCGCTAATATTTTGAATATTTGAAAAATTATAAAAAAAATTTGTTATAAGTACGCCACACTTTCTTTTAAGTGCGACGCACTTCTGGTCAGAAACAAAAAAAATTAATAATAATAAAACAAAATAAAAATTTCTTTTACGTAATATAATTATTGTGTGTTTGTGTTTGTGCTAAAAATAAAAAATATATATATAAAAACCCAAAAATATTTAATCTCTATATGTATTTTCTTTGTTAGTAGTTATAAGTTTTCGTACCTTGAAAAATAATTATGTATTTGATATGTTTTTGTCTTTAAACCAAAACTCATAAAAAAACTAAAATAAAAAAAAATAAAAAAAATGTGTGTGTTTGTTTTAGTAAATTGTATATAAATAAAAAATTTATATATATAAATAATGTTTTGAACTTTGTGGGTGTGTTCGCTGGAAACCCTCACGAGACTATAACTCGTCCACTCGGGCCACCGAGGGGTTTAAAGGCTTGTTGCATACGCTAAATGCAACCGTGGTGCCTACGAAAGTGCGCTTTTGTATTTTACGATTTTCGTAGTTTTGTTTGCAGATTAAATAAATAAGTGGAGCTTGGATTGGTGGTGATGCTTATCACTTGGGGATGTGATATATTTGGATCAGTATATTACATGTGGTAGAATACACATGCTTGGCGTTTCGTTTAGCGCCGTATCTTTCAGAATTCAACCGAGCACTTATGAGCCCCGGGAAGTCTCGTTTCTCTTATATTTATTTTTCTCGTTTGTCTCACTTTTAAGTTATTTTCTAATTACGCATAATGTTCAACTTAAGTGTGGGGGAGGGGAATGAATTGAAAAATCAAACTCATTATTAATTTATAACTTTTTTTCGCCCTCGGTAATCTAAAAATCTATTATTGTTTTTAAAATTGTTTTTGCCATTTAGGTTTATTTATTAGAATGAAAAACGTAGTAAATAATAAATGTTTTGAAATTCTAGAGATGTGTCCCGATTGATAAAGCAGATCCGACTCAGGATTGATAACATTACTTGCGCATTTATAACCATTCCAGTAAATATGTGAGAATTTTAAGCCTATATATAGCATATGTATTTTATGCTTGATTCCATTGATTATGAGTGTGCCGGTGATTTATTGATTCTAGAACTTGTGCTTGAAATCATTACGAGACCGCAGTGAGAACACGTTCACGTGATATAGGTATTTTTATGTGATGAAGAGGCAACTTAGGATTTAACCCAAATTAGCCTATCCATTTAACATATTTTTTTAGCTGATTACACTGATTAGCTAACCACCCAAGTAAAACCCTTATGTTAGCACTCATCTTTAGTGCTAGATAACCATAGTTTAACCCTCTGAGCCATTCTAGTCATTTTTCTCATCCAGAAAAAAAAATACAAAAATATATAACCTTTAGCCTAGCCTTACCCCTTGTCAAAAGTCCATATGGTTGGTTGCTAGTTGCTCGGTATGATTGGTTGATTTTTGCTCATAGTTGGTTCGCACTTTGCTTTAAGTGTTGTACCATTCCAATGAAGATGAAGAGTGCATGCTTCGTGTTTCGTATTTTTTGTGGTGAACACTTATATTAAGTGTGGGGGAATTGTTAGTTGTGAAATAAAAAAAAGATGAAAAGAAAAAAAAGAAAAAAAAGAAAA
Organism: Tanacetum coccineum; assembly: GCA_026074375.1. Classification (NCBI taxonomy): domain Eukaryota; kingdom Viridiplantae; phylum Streptophyta; class Magnoliopsida; order Asterales; family Asteraceae; genus Tanacetum; species Tanacetum coccineum. Next base: position 22,188 of record BQNB010083030.1, read on the forward strand.
AAAAAGAGAGTGAAATATGAATAAAAGTTGAGTTGATCGATACCTCGCAAGTTTGTGGATTGTCGTAACTAGCAACATGGGTTTTTTGGACTTGTCGACATGTATTATTATAAAACCATTTCCAGTATATACTTCTCATGCCTTATACACACCCTTATTATCCCTTAGCCTAACGTTACAACCCGAATAAAAGTCCTCTTTTGATATTTATACCTGGTGTTTACGCCATGTCGGTGCAGTTTTCTTTTTTGTACAAGCCTATGGTATGAAATGAATCATGTCTGAGCAATTATGTGTGATTTCCCTTTTACCCTCTATTACATCACATACGAATGTCTGAGTGAATTATACTTTCCTTCTTCGTGAGGTGCTTAGTCATGTTATACAGCTTGAGAATCATTGGGTATTGTCAAACATCTCTGTTTTCACGTATTAAAAATCAAAAAATATTTTTCATAATTCTATTCTTGTTTTGTAAAGCTTATTATTTTTTCTTATTTTGCTTGAGGAACCCATAAGTGTGGGGTGGGGGGGGGTGCTTGCGCCTTTTTGCACTTAGTTGTTACAAAAACCAAAGATATTTTCCAAAATTTTAACCAATAAAAAGTTTAAAATAAAAATAAAAAATAAAAAATATCAAATTTTAATATATATATAAATATAAAAAATTAAAAATTCCTTGTCTTGTCACCTAAGACCTTGTTTATAAAGTTTTTTTTCTTAGATTTGCTTGAAGGCAAGCAAAGTGTGGGGAGATTTGATAACGCTCAAATTATACATATTTCTATATGCGTTATCAATGATTATATATATATAAATTGGTTAAATATAAGAACTTTTGGTATAAAATAGAATATATTTGTCATTGTAGGTTCTAAGTATGTGTCGTGGAAGAAAACACGAAGATTTGAAGCTTAAACGAAGAAGTAAACTCAAGTTAAAGATCTCCCGACACCTGTTCACTGTTTTGGTCATAACTCGGTCATACGAACTCCGTTTTAGTTGGTTCAAGCGGCCACGCGAGCGGAATTCAATTATCTACAACCATATAAAAGGCCAACTACTGAAAATGAACAAAAGTACGCCGCACTTGCAGAAAGTGCGGCACACTTTTCACCAGAACTGAAAAGTCCTTTAACACCCAAAGTGCGGCGGTTTTACCCAAAGTGCGGCGCACTTTTGAGGCGGTGGAGAAAATTAAAGGCAATTAAATGAAGTGTGCATTAACTCCCTATGTGCGGCGCACAAATAAGTTTGTGCGGCGCACTTTGACCCCCGAACAGCCTATAAATACCCTCCTTGGCTCTCCCATTTCATATATCTCTCACACAATCTTATATCTTACACACACATTCATTAGAGCCTTTGGAGAGGAGGAAGGAGTGGTGAGGATCCTTGGATCCAATGATCCAAACACCCCTTTAATCCGCCACTCACCACCATGTAACCACCATAAACCACCACCATATCGATAAATTTCCCAGTTCTAACACCATATCAAGACCACATACCATCCATTTCCAGAATCTAAACACTTTCCACTTTGATTCTTAGAGGATTCACACCAAATTCTCTTAAGATCATCACCATAAACCTTGTTACCAAACACTCCATTTGGTGATATATTGCGGATTTCCAGAAGTTACTTGGTATATTTTGGGTTATCTCAGTAGCATTTGGTTGTTGGTTGATCATGGAACTATTAGTTTTGGGTTGGTGGTTGTTGTAGTCAAGATATTGGTATTGTTACTTTGTTCTCATATGTGAAACATGAATAATATTTGGATGATTTTGCTATGACCTATGAATATACATGTTTATGAATTCGATGTTATCTTGCTTGGATAATTGTTTATCTTTTGGTATATCATTGCAATTGAAATAGGCCGAAAGGGTTAATTGTCTTGATGTATTTTGAACCGTTTGTCTATGGCGTGTCAATATCATACTTGTGAGAATTGTGTGGTAAATTGATAAACAACCCAAGTAGAATTATGTTTAAGACCCTTCCTTATGTTGACCGACCGGGTTGGGAGGAATTCATATTTATGCATATTTGATATAAACCATTCTTAATGCACTCGTGATGATATAGTATATAGGCCGAAAGGATTCTATGTTATCATTGGTAGATATGCTTGTTATTATGATTACCCGTCATATATGACTTGTATGATTTCGTTTATATAAAGTCTTGCTCTATTTCTATCTATTATGTTATGTGAATCATGTCTTGTTCCTTGCTTGCTTTATACACACGTTTTGGCTATTTGATCCGTGACAATCAATTAGCTTTGTTACTTGATAAACAATCTGTGAATTGCTACAAATCCCGTGGAACGACCTGGACTTACCTAAAAGCTATACTATACACGAACGGGTATACTTCCCGAGTGTTGTGTTTTTAGTAAAAATCGGTATTTCTAGTTATTATAAATTTAAAGCTTGTGAAAACACACACCAGAAGATCACGAGCTTACGACGCAACCCCATAATGGTTATGCCGTAACATTGAAGACGTCCAAACTATGGAAACTATTTAAAGGTTACGACGTAACATCATAACTGGTTACGCCATAACAAGTGCTTAATTATGGAATGCCGTGTATGAAGGTTACGACGTAACACCTTTATTAGTTACGCCGTAACAAGTTTGAAACCTATAAATAGAGGCCTCATTTAACTATTTCGACATCACTTCCCCCAAAACCAATTAGAGAGGCGACAAAGGCTTCCAACTTCGAAGAATTCCCCATGGAGTCCAAGGGAGATCACACTTTACTTACTTTATGTTTTTAATGGTTAAAATACGAATACTGTAAGAATTATGAGCTTTCAATCTATGATTACTTCTATTTCTTGATGTGTTTCTGTTACCATGAGCGTCTAAGCACTTAAAGTGTCGGCCTAGTTATATAGTTACTATTGTTTTGATGTTTGTTTCCTGTTAAAAAAGTCAAATTAGCTAATAACGACTAAACGTTTAAGAAAAAGCTAGAATATTACGAAATTAAACTAGATAACGAGAGCCCGAATCCGAACAAAAGGGGGAAACTAAAAAACTTTAAAAATATCCCTACAGAAGAAATTTATGTCGTCTAAAACTAATCTAGGGATCAAAATAACGAAGGAATGAAAAGACAGAACAATAACGGGGTTCGTTTGACCTCAAAACGAGTCAAAAACAACATCCCGTTACCCGAACCGTTTTTAAAAGACAAAAGGTTGTAAATTGACCCTACGAAAATTTTATATTTTCCTACTAACTAGATGATAAAGATAATTTTTCTAAAATAGCAAAATATTTTGTTGATAATTTTTGTATTTTTTATGAATTAAACAAACTTTTAACTAAATTAACTTTTAAATACTAGTAAATGATTACGTAAAAATCTGATAATTTTTTCTAAAAATACTTACAACTTAAAATCCTACGAAAAATAACAAACTTCTACGCAGCTTATGCCATAAGCCACGAAATTATGCTAAAACAGCTTATAAGCCTATAAGCTCAAAACCCCTTTAAATAAATAGGCCCTTGAGTCTTTAACGAAAAAGACCCAAGGGCGCAGTGGTTAAGTGTGTGTGTAAAGGGGGTTTGTATCGCTTGGTCCCGGGTTCGAGTCTTGCTCACCCGGGCCAAGTGTCTTTCCCCCTTTTTTATTTTTCGAAAAACTCTAGGGTAGAAAATGATCAAGGTTAAAGTGAAAGGTTAGGCGGGCAAATTAGTGTAATTTTACACGATAGTGCAAACGAGTACCCTTGACTTTATGAAGTAGTTTACCAATCCAACCCTACGATATAGCTATTTTTTTGGCATTATTAAATGAGATTCAGCAAAAACTTAAAAAATACAATCTTATTAAGGAGCTTTTATTAAACAACTTAACAAATGCATTTTACCTTATCAAAAGAATAAGCTTAAAAGTAAGCTTAAAGTTGACAGCAAGCTTAAGAGGCCTTTAAGCTAAAATTGCTTAAGTCTTTTTGGGCTTGGGGTCGTATAAGCTAGGATTTGGGCTGAATTAGGTTACAAGGAGTCTAAACTAAACTAAATAAGCTATAAAAAGGCTAAAAGCTATAACTAAATAAGCTGTTACAGCTTATTCTTGACAGAAACAAAAATTAGGCTTAAAACTATAATTTTACTAAGTTATGGGACAAATAAGCTTTGAAAAAGGGTAAGCAAACCTAACAACTAACTAAATGATCTAAATAAGCTATTGGGAACACAAAAGAGCTTGTTACATAAGCTAAATAAGCCACAAAAGGAAAATAAGCAATCCTTTCACCTAAGTGACTCAAAAACAGCCAAAAGGCAAGTTTTGACTTAGAAATATAGCACTACATTTATGATCTTCAAGGTCTGAACTTGGAGGGCTATATTAAAGAGCTTATTAATAACTCATTAAATAAGCCAAAATACTTGGAGCTTAAGTAGATTTAAAGGCTGAGAAAATTATAGCCTAATAGGTCTACCCTTTGCACCAGGGGAGCTTTAAGGCTAATTTTCAAGGGCTTATTTGACAGCTTATTTTAAGCTGTCAAATAAGCTCTAAACTCACAAATAAGCTAAAACAGATGGAGTCCCTTAGCTTATGGACTTATGCACCAAATTTTACCCTTTAAAATTCATTTTAGCTTGCTTATTTTTGATGATGAAAAAGGTGTTTGGATTTTTACAAACTGTGATAAAAGATACTTGGTGATCTTTGACTTATAAAGTCAAAGAACAAAGGCACTGGTGGACTAGACCTCTTTGAAACAAAACACACACTTTTGAACCTTAAACTCAAAAACCATCTAAGTGGTATCCATTATAAGACACTGTGGTGTCTTAAAAAAATTCTACGTTTTGAACAAGTTTTAAAAGCTTTAGAAAACTATTTTAAAACTAAAAACTTTCTAAAAACAGCTTAAAATTGCTTAAAAACTTAAGCTAAAGTTAACCCAAATACCTTAACCCATGCAAACACCCTTTTTGACCCGTTTTAAGGTTATCCCAAACACCCCTTTACTTTAAAACTGTCAAAGCTAAGTGACTTTAAAATCTATTTTGAAACTAAAACTTTTAAAACCTTTTATCCACTTCTACTTAGAATGACCTAATTAAGCTATATAAGCTATAAATTGCCTAGCTTATTTGGAAAAATAAGCTAGTTTCTCTACTAGCTTAAGCTACTTAAGTGACAGTTTTGAAAGATAAAGTAATATTACACACATTTATGCAATGAGAACTTAAAACAGCCAAATAACAATTCTAAACTAATGTGTTTACAAAGATTGAAAGCAAATAAGCTAAAGGTTTAAGCTAAAAATTAAGCTAAGTGAGAATTTAGAAATAAAACCTTGGATTTTTGTAGTCTCAGTCACAAAGCCACTCTTGTAGAGTGAGTGGCCTAAAAACCCTGTCCTAATGGCTCCTTAGCCTCTAAACCTGAGCTTAAAAGCTCAATAAGCTCTTGGGAGCTTATTACTCCAAATGGCTTCCCAAGTGAATTTCATGTGCTCAAATGACATTGTTTTGATGTAAATGAATTTAAGTGAGTAAGTTAATAACTTTTAACAAGTTTCCAGCTGATTTTAAGCTTATTAACAAGAATAAGCTACATAAAGAGCTTATTGAGAGCTTATTGAGTAAAAATAACACTTTAACTTTTTCATTAAAACTGAGAATTAGAATTTACTTAAAAAGATATAAAAGAAATTAACTTAAAAACACTTAAACTACTTTTAAGATTACACTAAAACGACATACATAAAAACTACTTAAAACTATATATCAGCCACAATGGCTTTACACTTGCTTTTATAGGGAAGTTCGACTTGGTTCTTGTGTCTTCTCTTTCTTGTCTTGTGTTTTCTTGTAGACACACAAACACAGGTGTGTTTGTTTTGTGAGAGTGTTCACAGCTTCTAATCTTGGCCCTTCAATCTTCAAAAATCCATCTTGGTCGTCGAAATAGGTCTTGGGAGGTTGTGAGATTGCCAACATGGCACCTTTGTAACTGGGAAAGGTAGTGGAGGAGGGGGGAGATGAATATCCATGGGGGAATTGGGTTTGCAGGGTAAAAAGAGGGTGGCGAACCCGTGAGTTGTTTTTGGGGGGAAAGAATGGGCGGGAAAATTGGTTTGGGTTATAACAGAGTGTTTGTTTGGGAAATGGGCAAACATGGCCCCTCAAAGTTATATAGCTTGTTACACCCATGGTCCTTGTACTGTTATAACTTTTGGGGATTTGGCACATTCAGTCCCCGAGAGTTATAACAATACTTGCACCATTCGTCCTTGGTGTATACAAGTATGAGGACTTGGCAGAACTGCCCCCCCATTTGTTTCTTTGAGTGAATTGCAAAATCGGCCCTTGTCTTCTTTTTTCTCTTTTCTCTTATAAATATAAGTTTAAGGGTTTGGCAATTTCAACCCTTAAACTTATATTTCTTGATTTGATGACTTTTGGATTTGTCGGGGTTGACTTGGGTTGACTTTGACTTTGACCAGTTGACTTTTCTGTTGACTTTTTGACTTGATTGACTTTTCGGCTTCGATTTGGCTTTGTCTTTCACAGTCTTTTCCATTCTGAGTCCGGTTTTGTCGTTTTGGCTTTGTTTTTCGTCCTTTTCTTAATTATCCATTCCTGCACAATACAATTAGCAAAACAAGCGTATATTTGGCATTTTAAGTCCGTTTTTGGTTATTTTAGCTCGTTTTTAAAGGCAAAAGGTATGTGTAATTAAACACATACCACTTAGCAACCAAACCAACGTGTATTCTTATAAATAATTAGCTAACCCTTCCACTTCAAATTCACCCAAAGTCACTCTCCAAATGTATCCCATCCGTTTTCGTTTCAGTTTCCATTAATGTTATCTTACACCTACACCCCATAACCCTTTAAAAGACCTCTTTGATTGTAATGAGTAATACTTGCGCCTAGCGGTGGGGGTTTGATCCTTTACCAAGC
>BQNB010083031.1:0-29151 GCA_026074375.1 Tanacetum coccineum
AATACACACAATAGCAGGAATTTAAAAATTAAACGACACAATGGCAAAAAAAATAGTTGTCTACATACAATGACAAAAAGTGGCAAGTATAGTACATTTTTAAGCAATTAACCCAAAATTGAATTTTATTTTATAAGATAACATGTTGCCTTTCTGATGTTGCTTTCTGAAACGTTATCTATAGAATAATAATCCACAACTCCTTATTAAACGTTATGGTTTGAAATCTACTTGTAATATCTATGACAATATCATATTGTTTATATAATCGAGCGCTTGTCATAATGTTTGTCTACATTAATAATGTTGTACCGTACACAAGTAGGAAAAATCTTAAGTGTGTGCAAGGAACAACATATAACAATATGATTATTGGTTTCTCTTGACCGCAAGGTAAGAAAGCTAATAATTCTACTAGGGATTAAACACACAAGATGTTTGTTGCCCTATTACATTTAAATGTCAAGATATAATGTAAAGCTACTTCAACATTTTGACTACATGCTTTAGTCAATATAATTATGGTTAAATTATATAATCATAATTATGAAGTATGAAATTAACTTGAAATTACTATTGAACTCAAGAGTTTGCGTTCATAACTACTTTAGTTACTATAATTATGTATTCTCGTTAAGACATAAATATAGAGTCCTTAAATTTATCAATGACTCGTAAATAAAGTAAGTAGTAAAATTGTTGTGTCTTCTTGTTAACACATTAACATGATGTCCTTGAATTATTCAATAACTTATAATCTATACTTGACATGTTCTGTTTTCTTGAAACACATGAACATAGAGTTATTGTTAATTCAAAGAAATATACGTTATAGCATTCAATTGGTTTTAAAATACTATGTATTCAATTTGGCTCGACCCAATTGACAAGTATTTAATCCAAAGAGAATTAAGTTATCTAAGGAATTCTGATGTAGTCTCACAATTCCAATACTTAAAGAATACCACATTATTATGGTATGTCTAATGTGTTGAAACAAACTATATTCATGTTGTTTGATTTTTGATAACTGTAATTGCTCTACCTCCAAAATCTATCAAGGTTAGAAATTTGCGTGTGTCATGGATACACTCAATATAGTTCCAACCTAGAAGGTATTCAAGACATTATTTATTTCTGGATTGGGATGAATCTCATTATGTCTTGATTAATGTTTTAAAATTTGTTAATATCTTATGAAGCATATTACTAACAAGCTAGAGATGAGAACTGTAAAATGTGTTTTGTGTTTTCAATTAAGAACAGTTTATTGTTGCTTAAATACTTGATATTTAGAGAATTATCTCCACTTACAAAAGTAAGTTGGAGCATCTACAAATCTTGAAGATATTCAAGAACAAAATACATAACCTTCTGAATTCACTTGTTGATGTCATACTAAGGCTTAACATGTAAATGTCAAACCAAAGTATAATGTAACTCTCATTCATAAATCCGCAAGGATGCCTCATCAATGGAGTGATATTTTAATATCAATGCTGGGGAATATAAGTTAGAGGGTCATAGTAAATCTACTAACTAATAAGATGAATGATCACATCTTGAATCTGATAAATGTCTTAGAACTATGAATGGTAAGATACAGTCCTTAAAAGACAATCAATTTGAGCTTGATTGATCTTTCACCAAACAGTAAAACGGTTATGTTAGAATAAGTTTCTTTTGAAGAAAGCCTCGCATGGATAAAATTGTATTCATATTAATGCCTGACTGATGATAAGAGTTTTAATCTTACTCAAGCAATTGAATGTGATTAAATCTTTCTTTCTACACGTATCAATTATATAAATATAATTAATTGTCATACATGTTTCCTTGAATATGGAATATGGCAATTAAGTTTTATAACTCTTTCCTGTATGATTACATTTGCGAGGACGGTGTGTAATCGAAAAGGGTTATGAGTTCAAAATAATCTTTATAAAGCATACAAGATAAGAGAATCAAAATGTTGATTAGATCATACATCTAGGAGGTGAAATCTTAAGTTTAATTACAATATGATTTTTGATTAAATTAAGATAACTCCTGAGTATACCTGACATCAAGTTAGGGGTGAGCATACCGGACCGTCGACCGGACCGGACCGAACCGGACCGACCAGACTGGTCCGAAGGTATTTCGGTCCGGTGTTTTGGACCAATTCGGTCCTCGGTCCGGTCCGATCCGGTCCGGTCCGACCAAAAACCCGATGATAATGGGTGTAGGACCGGACTGGACTGAAGACCAACCCGGACCGACCCGGACCGGACCGTACCATTTCAGTCCGGTCCTCGGTCCGCCGTTTTGGCTAGTTTTGGTCTCGGTCCAAGGTCGGTCCGGTCCTTGGACCGTGCTCACCCCTACATCAAGTGGGAGCACTATGTTTTCCCCTAAAATTGATATGTTGTGTAACATATTGAAAGCATCATTCCATTTAAGCTAGATGTTATCCTTGAGATTGAAATGAAACTTCACTTGAGAATTTAGGAAATAAAACAAACGACCTTGGAATAAATGTTTAATTGAAATAACCATATGCGGTGATTGAGTCCAACACAATGCAATATATCATTGAGGCAAGTCATAAATGATATATTTCACTTGAGATAATTAAATACATGAATGAACCTTGTGTTTTTAACTAAGGATTCATCATGTATATATTATATTGTGTATGAGACTGGTTGTTACGTTTGCAAAAGAGCAAGATGAGCTGACAACAACAGTATCTAATTGAGAGTGTTTAGATGACTGTTAAAACAAATGTTTACGAATTATAAGCATAGTGTTGTTTGTGTACACTGATGCTAGAGAATAACCAACCCTAGTTAAAGTTTTATTTTTTGGGGGGGGCTTTTTTTTCATCATTTATGATAGAATTGCCTAACTAGATTTTGCTAAGTGGTTATGTGTGTAATTTACACTTACCTTTTACCTTTAAAATCGACCTAAACGACCAAAAAACGCAATTAATTGACATAAATATGACTTGTTTTTTGTGTTTCTCTGTGCATGGTACTGGATATTCACTAAGAGCAAAAACAAAGCTAATCGGACAAAAACCATGCACGGATTGGATAAGAGCGCGGAAAAACTGAGGCAAGGGTTCAAAAAGGATGAAAACGGAGCTATGAATGAAAATTCCCGGATCGAGCTCGACGAGTTTGTGCAATTAATGAAGTCAAGACGAAAGTCAAAGTCAACCCCGAGATATGGTGTTGGAAAGAGAATCAAAAACCGAACCCGAAAACCTAAATTTCTAAAAATGGGCCCACCCGTACACCCACTAGTGGGTGGAGCAGACCACTTATTGAAATATTAAAGCATTTAGTCCAAATGCTTACTTCATAGCATTGCATGAGGACACGGAAATACCTTAGTATGGGGGAATCTTGGTATGTATGTAATTACACATACCTTTTACCTTTAAAATCGACCCTAAACGACCAAAAACGCACATAAAATGCCATAAATATGCCTGTTTTTGTGTTTATACTGTGCAGGTACCGGATATTCACTAAAGAACAAAAACAAAGCTAAACCGGACAAAACCAAGCACGGATTTGGAAAGAGCGCGAAAAACTGAGGCCAAGGGTTCAAAAGGATTGAAAACGGAGCTAAAACGAAAATTCCCGGATCGACTCGACGACGTTTGTGCAATTAATGAAGTCAAGACGAAGTCAAAGTCAACCCCGGGATATGGTGTTGGAAAGAGAATCAAAAACCGAACCCGAAAACCTAAATTTCTAAAAATGGGCCCACCCGTACCCACCTAGTGGGCCCGGATCAGCCCACTTTATTGAAATTAAAAGCATTTAGTCCAAAAAGCCCAAAACCCATTTTTATAACTACCCGGCCCAAACCATTTAAACCAACCGGCCCAACCTTTTTTAAAACCACTTAACGGGTGTTAGCACTTAACACCACTATCCCTACACCGTTAGTCCCTAAAGGACTAACATTGTTAGTCCAAAAGGACTAACGGTGTGATACCCCTTAAACTCTAGGGACCAAAATTGTAAATTACAAGGACGATTGTTGCAAAGTAAGTTATATCTTTGAGGGACCACTTTTGCCCTTTCCCCAAACTTACCCCTGAAACTTAAAACACTGTATATCTTTTTCATTGTCCCGCCAAAATCCAACACAGTCCAAATCCATCACTTTCCACCTCGATTACCCCTCACTATCATCCAAATCCATCACCACCAGATTACCCCACACCCCCACATGGGCTATCGTCCAGCTTGGCGATCCTTGACATCTATATTGGCCAAGATAAAGGACGGGTAAGATCATTTTGTTTGGGCAACAAGAAAACTTCAAGGGCTGTGATTGACCCAAGCTTTCCTCTCACTACACAAACACAACTAGCACACGAAGACTAGCTGCTTATAAAAGAGAAGTGAAGACAGAAATGAAAAGGGGGATAGTTTTAGTTTTTAGTTTAATTTATTTTTAATGTTTTAAACTTTGAATTCTGCATTCTTGTTTTTAACCTTGTAAAACTTTACTTTTAATGAAATTTATTGTTTTACAAAATTCTGTCTTTTTGGGTGCCTTAAATCTGCTTATTACCTAGTGTTATTATGTTGCTTATTTGAGTATGCTTCTTGATAACCTATGCTAAACAAACAAGGGACCCAATAGTATATATAGCTTAATTCAATAAGGTCATATGTAACCCGAATCACAATAAGTCATCAATAAGCCACGTCTTATTGGTTACTTATTGGGCCATGAGCCCTTATGCTAAAACATAAGTATATTAAGCTTAAAATAAGCTAATAAGCTACGTATCGCATTAGGTTATCACCATAAGATATAAGATTAGTCCATAAAATATGAAATACTAGGAAAATAACCAAGAATACCCTCCTTGTATTTCCATGAGTTTTTGTGGGCTTATAAGCCCAAAATAAGCGTATTCGAACAAATCAATAAGCCACAATAAGCTATATACGAAATAAGCTACATAGTAAACATATGTTTTTCAACCATCACGACCAAAATATCAAAACTAACAAAGCCTTATATTTTTCTTTTTTATTTTCGAATCCAAACACACCCTATAGTCTTTTTAAAACTTTTCGCTTTCGATTTTTAACGATCGGGCCGTACAACTAACATCTATGCATCACTAGCAACCCAAAAGTACAAGTTAAACAAAAATTGGAAAGACTTACAAAAATGGTCTTCAAAATAAATTTTGGCGCGAACCAAACAACCCAAACGTTGTTTAAATGACTACCCGAACACTAGAATCAACCCAAAGTATCACTAATCTTCATGTTTTTGATCAAAATTTGAAATATAAAGTGAGTGTGTGTGTGTGTTATAGATCGGACGGGCAAAGGAGAGAAAGAGAGAAGATTTTAATCTCAAATGAACATGCAATGTGTGTGTTTTGGTATCAAACAAATACATATGTACCCACCCTTGTACCAAGTTCCTATAAAAATGCCTCTTTATCTCTCTTATGTCTAGAACCCGCGGCAAGGCATCCTATGCCCCCGAGTGTTATCGTTTTCGTGTCAGAATCACTTAAAAGCTCATAAAACTTGACCGTAAAATATCCCTCAAAGTTATTTGACATTTTTATTCACCTTAAAAATGTTTCTCTAATAACATAGAGTATTTACTTGACGCATTTTTGCCTTTTATTCCCCAAAAACTTATTTGGACATTAACGGGCGTGCCGGGACTCGTTTTTTGGCATTTCTCTAAAATTCAAGGGTTAACCACCCCGAACTTACATAGCAATGAGGCTTATTATACACAATAAACCATGAAACGCTTCATATCTCATAAATTCATCATCGACTACACAGTACGATATTCTAAATAATGGGCAAACGCCAAATAGTCAAAGGACTAAATTAGAATATTAGAAACACAAAAAGGGCAGGGGTTACATTCTACCCCCCTTAAAAGAATTTCGCACCTGAAATTCAACTACTATTAGCACTAAACAGATGCGGATACTTAAGTTTCATCTGATCTTTACGTTCGCATGTGAATTCAGGTCCACGTTTTGAATTCCACCAAATCTTGATGATGGCAATTCTACTCCACTTCAACTTCTTAAACTCTCGCTCCATGATTTCCACAGGTTCTTTTACAAAATTCAACTTATCATCAACTCGAATCTCATCTAAAGGGACTTGCAGTGTTGGATCAGCCAAACACTTCTTAAGGTTTGACACGTGGAACGTGTCATGAACACCATTTAGCTCCTCAGGTAAATCTAATCGATAGGACACTATGCCTACTTTCTCATTGATCTCAAAAAGGTCTAATGAATCTAGGTGATAGTTTTCCTTTCTTCCCAAAGCGTACCGCACCTTTTTAAGGCGACACTTTGAGCAAGACATGATCACCTACACTAAGCTCTAGAGGCTTTCTCCTTTTATCACCATAACTTTTCTAGCGATCTCGCATAGCCTTAAGTCTATCCTTAATCTGCGAGATTTTCCTAGTAGTCTCTTGCACTAACCCAAGTCCTATCAAATGACCTTCTCTAATTTTAGCCCACATAATCAGGAAATGAAACTTTCTACCATATAAAGCCTCAAATGGCGTACACCTCATACTAGAATGATAACTATAGTTATATGAAAATTCAACCAACAGAAAATGAACGTCCCAACTTCCCCCGAAGTCCAGAACGCATGCCCTCAGCATGTCTTCCAAGGCTTGGATTGTATGCTCACTCTGAATGTCAGTCTGAGGATGGTAAGCCGTACTCATGTCTAACCAGGTTCCTAATGCCTCTTGCATTGACTGCTAAAACCTTGATGTGAACCGACTATCATGATCAGATAAGATCGAGATCGGTACACTATGCCTAGCAACTATCTCATTCAGGTATAACCTAGCCAATCTATCCATCTTATAATCCTTATGCATAGGTAGAAAATGAGCAGACTTAGTCAATCGATCCATAATGACCCAGATTGTATCATGGCCACTACTAGTCCTAGGTAACTTAGTTATGAAATCCATTGCTATCCCTTCCCATTTCCATTTAGGAATCCTAGGTTACTGCAGCAAGCCAGATGGCCTCTGATGCTTAGCCTTAACTTTTAAACAAGTCAAACACTTACTTACGTACACATCTATGTCTTTCTTCATGCCAGGCCACCAATACCTATCCCTAAGGTCATAATACATCTTATCGGCTTCTGGGTGTATAGAGTACTTCAACTTATGGGCCTCATCCATTATCAGTGTTCTCATATCACCCTTTAAGGGAACCCATATTCGATCTAGGTAATACAACGCTCCATCATTTATAAGTTCAATCATCTCCTCTATACCTCTCTATAATCCTACAGATTCATCAGATTGCTCCTTCTGAGCCGCTAGTATCCTATCCTTGATACTCGATTGAAGGGTCATGTTCATTGCTCTAACTCTCCTAGGTTTCACTCTCTCTTTCCTACTTAACGCATCAGCTACTACATTTGCCTTGCTAGGATGGTAACGAATTTCACATTTATAATCACTAAACAACTTTATCCAGCGACGCTGTCGCATGTTCAACTCTTTCTAACTAAAGATATGCTAGAGACTCTTATGATCCGTGTATATGACACTCTTTGTTCCATACATGTTATGTCTCTAAATCTTAAGGTCAAACAAAACCGCACCCAGTTCCAAATCATGGGTGGTGTAATTCTTCTCATGGATTTTCAATTGCCTAGATGCATAAGCTATTACCTTATTTCTCTGCATTAACGCACATCCTAAAGGATTCATCATTTTTCTTAACTAACAATACCAGTGCTCCCCAAGGCGAAGAGCTTGGTCAAATGAAACCCTTGTCTTGGAGTTCCTTGAGTTGTCTTGACAACTCCTCCAATTTAAAAGGTGCGAAACGATATAGAGACTTTGCAATCAGCGCTGCTGTAGGGATTAACTCAATCCAAAAATTGATTTCCTGAACTGGTGGCAATCCAGATAGATCATCTGGATATACCTTAGGAAAATCTCTTACTACCACTATCTCTTCTTGTTCCTTCTCTTTAGCCTTAGCACACATTAATTGCCTCATCTTTTCTTTAGGTTTCTCTCCTAATACACTAAGCACCTTACCATCTAGTAGGGGTATCCTTACCACCTTCTCATGACAAATTATCTCAGCCTTATGGTCAGGCAACCAATCTATACCTATGATCACATCGAAACTCCTACTTCCAAAGGGTATCAAGTTAATGTCAAACACATAACCTTCTATTTCTAGTTTGTACCCCCTAATAACTTTATCAATCTCTACTAGCTGCCCGCTAGCTATCTCAATCTCATAACTAAAACCTAAATCACTGGGCTCTATGTCTAATAGAGGTAGAAAAGTAGTGGAATCAAAGCTATAGTCTGCACCAGAGTCAAATAAGGTAGTGGTATAGCGATCGTTTAAAGTAAACGTACCTGTCATGATGTTCGGGTCCTAGTAAGCCTCCTCTGCTCCCATCATGAATGCCCTACCCCTATCCTGGTTCCCTTGGTTTCCACGACCCTGACCCCTATTAATAGCCACAACTTGGATTTGTTGGTTTCCCCTGGCCTCTAAGCCTAATTTAACCTAGGGCAAGCTAACCTGATATGATCGGTACTACCACACTCAAAACAGGTTCTAGCAACTGGATTCCTAGCATTGATGGGGTTCATATTCCTAGGCATCACTTTACAATCCTTAGAAAAATGTCTAAGATGGTTACAGTTGAAACAACTGCGACAAGGTGTCTTAGGTGGATGGTGATAGCTACAGGTGGTACACTTGGGTGCTGTACCTATGTAACCTCCCCTAACAGGGTTTGCGGTTGTAGCAAAAGCATTTCCAGTTCTAGTCCTTTTGTTATCATCCCTTCCATTCCTATCCTTACTAGGTTCTCCTCCATTTCCTCTCTTCTTAGGGTTCTTTTTTATTGACCTATTCCTAAGGGCTTCATCAGTCAATGTGCCAGCTAACTGCACAACCTTTTAGATGGTCCTTGGCTCCATTGCTGCCATCATTCCTCGAATTTATAGAGCAAGTCCATACACATACCTTTCAATTCTATTATCTTCTAGGGTTACTAAGTGAGGAACTAACCTAGCTAACTTATGAAACCTATCAGTATATGCAGCATGGCCAGCCCCGACCATGGCGTGATTCTACAACTCAGTTTCTAACTTTTTCATCTCATTACTTGGGCAAAATTCCTCCCTAGTCAAAGTCATAAAGTCTTCCCAAGACATGCCTATAAAGGCCTCTTAACCCCATGTGTGAATCTTAGAATTCCACCATGTGAAAGCCTTACCAATAAATGAACCAGTAGTGTACTTCACCCTCTGACTATCCCTACACCCACTCATATCATGAACCGACTCTATCTTCTCAATATAACGGGTATACACTATAACACCTCTCTTACCATAATACTCCTTTAGGCTACAAGCTAAGAATTCCTTTGAAGTACAACCCTTACGGTCATTGCCTTCAGTGGCATTCCTAACATCACCCTGGATGTGGTCATTGATGTCATCACCATTTTGATTCCTACTAGTTCCTTGACCACTACCTTGGCCACCTACTTAGGCTACAATAGTGAGGAGTAAATTTTGTAACTCCTGTGCAATGATAGTGGAGAAGTCATGGACTCCGTCAACACCACCGTTTACCTCACTACCCTAACCACCTATTTGGCCACCCGGACCATCATTTCTACCATCAACCTGATTACCAGATTGACCTCTAGTCCTACCACCACCTCTATCGACTCGTCCACCCGTTCCCCCTCCTCTTGATGCGGCAGCAGGCCGACCAGCACTTCAGGTCATCAATGTAGGCAGCATTATCTACACAAAGGAGACCATGGGCAATGTTAGGTAGGTAGGACGGTCAATACACACATGATAGCCTAGTATACTATATCACACATCCTACGATCCTAAGGTGTCAACACTGATTTGTTCGGACGATAATACTAAATATACATGAGTCATGATACGTTCATAACTACTTTGGCCACCGTATTTATACCTGCATCCTTTCCCAGTTGCACTTAGTATTAGGCTCACACATTTCAATGAATGACCTAGCTAATACTATATACCACATAATCACATAAGCATGTATAAGCGAAACACCACGCATGAAGATCATATAATACAACTATATGAAGGTTCCTAGCTTATAGTCTAGGTCAAACCACCTAGTTCTCTATAACCTTGGCTCTGATTATCATTCTGTCACACCTTATCATAGGCAGAAACACGGGAATGTGACGAGATGATTAATCACAACACAAGATACAAAATAGAGAAATCTAAAATGCATAAATGAAAGTGTCATGATGACTATCGAACCCAAAATAACTTTGAGTGATGTCCCAAATCAAGAACACATCACATAGTTGCCGATTATTACAAGCTTAAGCCTATGTAGGGGATCCATGAAATCTTATCTCAGTCCTCAAGAAAACCAAATCCAAAACGTACATCAAATGCAAGACTTTTCAAACAAGATTTCTAAGGAACCCTTTAAAGTCTGCAACAAGCACCATACTCTAACGATCATTAACATCACCTGAAAATGATACTCGAAAACGTCAACAATAATGTTGGTGAGCTCGTAGGTTTTGACTTAAAACCTAGTCACTATGCCAATTTATCATACGGTTAGACAATTATGCTATATGACAGTGAATATATGCATACAAACCCATGACTTAGCATCCCGCTAATCATGTACCAAGACCTAGCATCCCCGCTAGTCTTATTACCAGCACATACCAACGCTCTTAGGGCCGTAACCCCGATGACATACCACGCCTAAGGCCTACCAGCTAGAGCAGTTAGGGTGAAGAACCACACATAATGAATTCCAATGCACATGAATCATCACATAATATTCACATAGATGTCATAAGCACATTAATTATCCCAAAGAAAATGAAACCACAATGAAAACAAAAACATGTTTTACACAGATCAGAAAACAGTTCAAAAGCATACTTTGAGTATCATTTTTCCCCAACGGAAAAGATTTAAAAAGTGGGGCTACGAGAACTCACCTCGTACAATAGCTCTAATGGTAAACTCAATTTACAAGCAAAGGTAACAACGTCCGCACACGACCTAGTCTAGTTAATGTCCCATTTAAATCATTTATTCTCTCAAGACAAGTATGTAGCTGAGATACTCAAGAAATTTGATCTTGTGCATGTCAAAGCTGCCATCACTCCCATGGAGACCAAGTTGCCTTTGACAAAGGATGAGGAAGCTTTTGATGTAGATGTACACTTGTACAGATCTATGATAGGTTCCCTCATGTACTTAACTGCTTCTAGACCTGATATTATGTATGCAGTATGTGTTTGTTCACGTTTTCAGGTAACTCCAAAGACTTCTCATCTCAATGCTGTCAAGAGGATCTTCAAGTACCTCAAGGGCAAACCAAACTTGGGATTATGGTATCCTAGGGAATCACCCCTTGATTTGGAAGCATTCTCTGATAGTGACTATGGTGGTTCCAATCTTGACAGGAAATCCACAACAGGTGGTTGTCAATTTCTTGGTCAAAGACTTATCTCCTGGCAATGCAAGAAACAGACTATTGTAGCCACTTCAACAACTGAAGCTGAATATGTAGCTGCTGCAAATTGCTGTGGACAAGTGTTGTGGGTTCAAAATCAATTGTTGGACTATGGTTTCAACTTCATGAATACCAAAATCCACATTGATAATGAAAGCACAATCTGCATTGTGAAGAATCCAGTCTATCATTCTAAGACCAAACACATTGAGATTCGTCACCACTTCATCAGGGATTGTTATGAGAAGAAGCTCATAAATGTGGAGAAAATCCACACAGACTTAAATGTTGCTGACTTGTTGACCAAACCATTTGATGGCCCTCGGTTTAATTATTTGGTGGTTAGCATTGGTATGATCAACCCATAGCAACATTTAAGGGGAGGCTTAGATGTATAGTTTGTTCATTAAAATAGCTAAGTAATTTTAATTCTGTTAGTTTATTACTTTTAATCCTGGTAGCTATATACTATTAATACTGGTAGTTAAATAGGTTTAATTCGGGTAGTTAATTTCTTTTAATCCTGGTAGTTATATTTCGTTAATCCTGGTAGTTAAGTAGAGTTAATTCAGGTAGTTCATACACACTTAATTCTGGTTGAAATAGAGTTAATTCAGGTTGACTTTTAATTAATTCTGTTTGACCAAAATTAAGTCTGGTAGTGTAAATTGTTAATACTGGTGGTTTATGTTAATGCTGGTTGCGGGAAATTTGCCTGTTTCTGCTTAATTACTGTTTAAATGTAACCGTTGGAGATTTTTACGACGCAATAGTAGTCCAACAGAGTAGCTATATATAGATAAAGTTTGATTTCATTTTCACACTTTTCTTTTATTGCTATCTCCTATTCTTTTGCAAAGTCAAAAATTGTCTCTCTAACGAATATAGTCCAGCGTTCTGCTACCAGCATCTACCTTTTAAAACCTAAGTACTTAATACGGGTGTCACATGGCTCAATTGAATTATTGTGACAAGCACAATCAAGTAACGCTGAAAGAGTACTTAAATAGGGATTAAAGTAAATTTTCTCTTTCATCCTTATCACTATTTACCCCATATATCTTTATCAAAGAAGCATCGCTTAAAATTACTCTCTCTACTAACAGACCTAATCTGTCAAACTGTCACAATCACCAGTACTAAGTTTTCTTAAAGAATCAATATATTTATCATCAAGTCGTTCAAATGGCGCAACTCAGTATTGCGATAAGCACAACTCAAGTGGGTTTCTAACCCAAACCCACTGATAGTGCCTGGTACACAAGATAGTGGGATTTCCACAGAAGTCAACATTTGGATGTATGCTACTCCACTCATAATCCACCAATCTAACGATTCTTCTTGTGCAAGTCATTTTGGCAACAAGAAAGTTTGCAACTGCTTAGAACACTTGCAGATGGGACTTCCACTCCAACTTGATGCAACAATAGATACCATTGAATAAACAATCACTAGAAGAGTCTGTTAGGAGGCAACTCAATTAGCAGATGCTTCAGGGAATCATAGTCTGCAAAAATTAAGAGATTTTGCAGGATTGCAAAATATTGGGTATTATATGAGACAGAACTTATAACTTTTTTGGAAAAGTCACTTGACACCCCATGATATTCTTAATCCAGCAAATTCTATCATTAGTGATAAGCATCCAAAAGTGGAGGCGAAGGGATCAGTTTGGGTAGCAACATGTGCCACTTATTGCTTTGATCGTCTTTCCACATGGAAGAAGATTTAATTTTTCAAAACTTATCTTTGATGGAATGATCTCAAATTTAAAAAGCAAATCAAAGTTTTTAATGTACCCTCGTTTTCTTCAGATGATTTTGAATGTACAAACTGAAAACAAAAACATTTTTATCCCTGTATCATTAACTAAAAAGAATTTTGAAATATGAAAAAAGTAAAATTTTCAAGGGATAGCTAGACCTATTGTTGCCTCTAAGCTAACGCATTGATGCAGGTCAACCTCAACCAAGTGCTAGTACCAACACAACTCACCATGTACCAAGCTGCCCTCAAACATCTCCATGTACAAATAACACAACCATCTCCTTCACTAACACAACCTTCAACCACCTTCCCGACAAAAACTCAATCTATCAATAACACTCCTCAACCATCAAGTGTACAACCAACATTTACAACGCCTCCAATTCAACCTGAGAAACAAGCATCACACCAACATCATCCCCACTAATGTTTAACTATTCCTTGACACCACAACCAACTCTTCCACCAACTCTCAAGTTCCATCTCCTTCATATCATGATACAGAAGGTCCATCATTGAACCATCTTATCACTATGTCTCAACCTCCTTCACATGAGCCTAAAAATCAATGCAATATAGATCTATAAGAAAAGTGAGCAACATCAAAAAATCTGATGGATAAAGTTACCTAGTTGCAATCAAGAGTAGAATCCCTGGAGAAAGGAGCTAAGTGAAACTAAGCAAACAGACTCTTGGAACAGCAATCTTGCAGGTTGACAGAGAAATTCTAAAAAGCAAGAAAACAAGTTGAGGAAGAAGAGGAAAAATAAAGAAGCTAAGTAAATGCATGAGGGTCGGATCAAAAGTATCCTTTTGAAACAGATCAAGAGATACATTTGATACTCCTTAAAAAACAAGGGTTCAGGGGAGGCTCAAGAAGAATCAAATAAGTCCTTCCCACCTTAGAGGCTGTCAAAGATCTTAACAAATGTAGCTTCAAAGGGTTTTAAGGAATCACAAGCACCTCATGGTAGCAAGATTACAAAATGAAACAAAGTCTACAAAAACACCTACCAAATTCCTTCATTTGAAGAACCTGATCAACTCAAGTTATACTGCTCAAGTTAATACGCTGAACTAATCCTGTAGTACACAACCTTCAGCTCAAGTTAATACTGGTGAAATGTAAGTAGCTGCTGGAGTTTAATACTGGAGAGGCCAGAAAGGGTTTCAAAGGAGAAAAGGAAAAGGAGCCAATGACTGAAGAAGGACCCTCAAGCTGTAAGTCTAGCATCAAAGACATCAAAAAGAGCTTTCAAGATTTTGCAATTTAGAGGAAGCTCAAAGATTGCAATCTAAAATTGGATCTGAAACACAAAGACAAAATGATCTTGATGCACAACTTCTGGCTGAAGAATGTAAACAAGAGGAAGAAGCTGCACAGAAGCACTTGCAACTGAAATTGATACATACAAGCAAGATTAAATGCAGATCAGATTCTGCAGAAAAGCTTCAACAAGAGAAGAAAGGGGAGCAAATGATTACTATTGAAGATAGAGCAAAGTTTTTGCAAGACACAATTGCTGCCCAAAGAAGTTTCTTGCAGAACAAATGAAGTGCAGCTATTAGAAACAAAGCACCAACAATATCTCAGCTTAGAAATCAGATATCACTTATTTAGAAACATGTTGCAAATAAGAAGCTGCAGAGTTAAAGTCTAAATCGATTGAGGAGATCTCAAGCATTGGAAAGAGAGATAACAAGAAGCAAGATCCGAAATATTGTTGGACAATTGAACAGAATGAAGATTGAAAAGACCCGCAATAAAAAGATTAAGAAAAGCTATTCATCAAAAGAGGAAGAAAAAGAAGGATGATTCTGTCCATGAAGAAAGTTAAAGAGGAAGAGGAGCAAAAGAAAAGAAAGTTATAGGCAACATAGGAGAAGCTAAAAGGCAAAAAGAAGAAAGCATGCCTCTGGTCTCGACAAAGAGTGATGATCTAATAAAGATATGCTTACATATACTCTGATAAGATAAAGTGATTGTTGTTGAGAGTCTTAATCAACAATATCCCAGTTAATTGAATGGCAATCATTTTTTCCATACAACTAAACCTCGCATGAGCAAACCCAACCTGATGAAGATATATATCTGAATTAGGTAACAAGGATTTAATGGACATCAGAGATTCTTTTCGCACCTAATGGGAGTTTTAAACGATTTTGGACAGAGAAAATTGTGAAAATTATTTATGAGCTAGTCATGGAAGCGAAGAAAAAGATAAGGCTTCCTGAAGATTTGACAGGATGCTTTGGGGGGGGGGGGGGGAAAGGTGAAGAGGGGGGGGAAGATCAGATGAATTATGATTAACAAGGTGATACTAAGCTGACTTTTGGATACACAGCAAGATTGGAATCTTATCAGCTGGAACAACATAGTTCCTCAGGGTACATACTATCATGACAAGCACTAGGACTTGTTTTTTCATAGGCTTGTGGAAAGCAATACCCTCTGACAAAAGGGAATACTTTCACACAAATGTTTTGGAACAGTGAAGTAGAAACGAAGAAGGAAAGCGTCTATATGCTTTAGAGCTGATCAAGTTTGTGAACAACATTAAAGAATTTGTAGATTCTAATGAGTTGATGACTAAGTCACATCTGATCATAGGAGAAGAAGAAAGGGTATGTGTTGGCTAAACACCTCACAACAAATGGACTTGGTTCACCATGTACTAACAGACATGGAGTCTAGAGAACTAACTAGTCCCAAGAGCAAACGCTGCTTGAAAAAGACCCCAAAATCCGTTCATGGTTGACAATTTACCAAAAATTGTATGGTACCATAGTATAATATACAAAGCATGACTAGGCCCTGAGCAAAACGGCTTACAGGTAAAGGCATAACAAATCCGTTGATGGCTAGATGGTTTGCCAAAAATCATATGGTATTCAACATCACCAATGTTTCAAGTACTGAGATAATGAAATGGTTATGCAGTGGACCAACAGGGAATGCATCTGATCTGGATGGCCAAAGAAGCTGACTCACTCCAGAGTTAATGCTAACTGGTAAAGAGACATCAAATCCATTTACATTTTCATGATATCACCTCTCACAGGAGTAACACACCTGGAAGTGATGGAGAATAGTATGAAACTTTATGTTTTGATGTAACATAAATTGTCATGTTGCTGATACAAAAGGTAAAGACTATTTCTGTCCAAGATTTGAAGAGCATAAAGAATTAGTATAATGAAGACAGAAGTTTAAAGACTAATCCTCTCAACAAGCCCAAGAAAGAAGCTTAAATGTTTTAAAGATCAAGAACATTCTGAATGAACTTGAATTCTTGTGTGAAGACTCAAGTAGGGGAGGATAGTTAGTAAAATGTTTGTAATTAGTTAGTACTGGTTAGAGTAGAAGTTAAGTCTGGTATGGCAAGTTAATCTGCCAGCATTAACTCTAAGTCTGGACATTATTTAAGTTAATACTGCTGGGTCAGAATGTTAAACAGTTGTAATTCTAGTCATAGTTAATCTCTTTAGCGGTTCATCATGAAGAGATAAGCATTATCTCTTAACGCGTTTAGGGTTCCTTAAGCTTTAAAAGGAACGTAGTATAGTATTGTAAACACATCGGTTGATTGAGCATTTGCAATCAAATAGTAATAGTAATAGTATTTTAATAGCAAATTCTTACATGATTTACATCTTGTATAGATATTGATATTCCGCATCAATATTTGTATCACGTTATTGTCTCTCATAAGTTTCTTGATTTTATCTAAAGGACTATAAGTACTGTGTAAGGCTCATATAGATCCTGTTGATAAGGACCTACATACTTCTGTCCATAGTTGAGTGCACCCGATTACAACGTGTGTAAAGTTCAACTAGTTTACCGCCTCCTAACCCTTTATATATTCCTTATTAACAGTTTCTGGAACCACTGTCTTCTTAGTATAAAATAAAATAGTTTAAATTATTAGAATTTAGATTTATAAAATTAGGGTTTGGGTTTTAATAAAATCAAATTAGAGTACAATACTTATATAAAAATTAGGCTTCTTGTTAACATTCATTTTTCTGCACCCCATATAGTTTATAAAATAACCATTTATTCCATATTTTTCCATTAAAGTTTGTAATTTTCAAGGATTTAAAATAGAATTTTAGTTAAATTACATTATTCTTAGAAAAATCATAAAAAATAGAAACACATATGAAAAATTAAAATCTTTTGGCAATTAATATACTTTAAATCTAGTATTTTTGAAAAATAAAAGTAAAATTTTAGTGATAATTTTTAGAAAAAGTTTATTTTTGTTAATTCATTAAACTTTAGAAATTCATAAAAAATCAAAAATACATAAAAAATTCCAATTCTTTTTCCTAAAATTTTCATTTTAAATTTGTGATTTTAGGTATAAAAGTTGTTAAAAATCCGTGCTATAAGATTATTAAATTCAGTTTTAGCTCCCGCCTTTTTTACTTTTTGTGCAATTAAATTTCGAGCTAATATAATTGTTCTTAATTCGTGCGCTATTATACTTTTGTAATGTAATCGATAATGCAAAAATACCACCTTTATCATTCTTACTCGAATCCGGTCTTATTGCCTAAATTCTCAATTCAACGAATTCGTTGTGTACACGACCCTAGGAAAAGTACTTCCCGGAATAAAAATATAAAAATTTATGTTTTCTTAGTGAGATTTCTACCTTTATATGCTCTTGTTTGAGAAGATATTTTGGAAAGAATTCTTACGGGGATATAATACTAACGTGTGTATAAATTTGCTACACCAACTCTTAGCTGTATTAGGAAGCATAGGTGCTTAATAAACTAATATAGGCCCTAAAGACATCATGGCATGTGTTTTAATAAACCAAACCCGAACCTTAAATGGGCTCGATAGCCCATTCACGTGAACTCAACGAGTCCATAAGCACAAAAAACTTAGACAGCAACTTTTGTGAGTTAAACAGTTTATAGTCTTAATTATAAACTTAGGAGGATTATATGGTACCCCAAAGAATCAAGCCCAAACCTTTAAAAACTCGTATCGGGCTCAATCAGGCCAATAAGCCCCTTTTAACGAGCTAACTTCATATTGGATAACCAAATATACAAGCCAACTTAATACATGACCCTAATAAGCTAATAAGGACTTATGTACTTTTAAAAACTAGATTTGGACCGTATAATTTACTTAAATGGACCATAAACGGCCCATAAGCTTAAATAAGCTCATTCCGGCTTATATAAAAGCCAAAACAGATGTTTTGCTTACGGAGCTTAATACAACATGTTGCCAAGTTTTAGACTCAATCAGCTTAACAATGCAATTTTTAACAATCAAGGACCAAAATGTGTCACTTTTGAAACTTAAGGTTTAAAAACTGGCCAATTCATTGTTTTGGTAAACTTGAGGTACGTATTGTTTGACAATCTAAACTTTGGGACTAATTGTAAACAAATAAGGACCTATGAATGTAAACATTGTAAGTTGGTGATGACAAATGTTGTACAAGTGAAAACTTAATGCTAAAAGTTATAATACACTATTTTTCATAAACTAGAGGGACAGTTTGGTAATTATAGAAAATCTATATGGTATCTTAATAAACAAAGTGATTTTATAAACACTTAGCGAATCGGACGAATTATATTCGGATTATATGCAAGATAACCTACGATTTAATAAATATGAATATTTATTAATAACATTTGTACGTAAGCAAGATCATGTAAAATCGTATACCTTCCCAAGAGCCATCAAGTGAATACAAATTCAATAAACATTTGCACCACCACACAAGTGATAACAATATATATAAACTAGAAATTTATTATAGTTTATACATTGAGTCTTTAGCCTAAATTGTAGACTAAGACTGGCCCGTATTTACTTAGTGTATTTAACGGTTGATCATATTGCTATACTTGGATATATTTATCATTTTCAGAGGACTATTTACTAATGTGAGTTCATAGCCCCATGTTTACATATTAGAAAAAGATTTACATGTTGGGTGAGAACATGCATTGGTTTTTAACAAAATTACTGCAGTGTTCATTTTATACAATGATTAACAGTGTTTCCTAAGTATCGATAACCCACTGAGCCCTTTAACACGAACTATCAATCACTAGAATTGTGAGCGCAAAATGTTATAAAATAGATCTATTTAGATGACATCCCCTTTGTGGGTGAGTAGCGCTTACAGTGTCGGTGTTTGTCGGACAACAGAACGTAAACCAGTCTGGATTTTAGGAATGTTACGGGTTATGAACATATCACAGGGCATTAATTGGTCAAATTATTGCATTCAGACACTCGAACTTCAGTTTCCAGAGCTTTAGGAAAACGAATTTACTTTTTATATGTTGTGCATCTGTTTGCTTAAATCATACACTTAGGAAATCTTGTGGTCCCTACAATTGATATACATAAACCGTATGAATTCAACCAACTTTATGTTGACGTTATTAAAGCATGTTTTTCTCAGGTCATAAGGCACGAGGTGCTCAAATACATTAAATGGTCACTCTTTGGAAGAGGTCGTAACTAAAGATTTGGGGCGTATACCATTTTGGGATAAACCAGTTTGTTAAAAACTGAAATCTTTACTTACTTGTTCGAACAAATTGGAAGCCATGAGCTTATTAACAAAATATATTTTGTTAAATCCAATGTAATACTTTTAACGGAGCACGTTTAGATGGTCGTTCTCACATCTTATGCTATTGATTCTATGAATTAACGCCCTCAGATATTCACAATCCTTTCAACCCAGAATTGGGGGTGTTACATATGAGGCAGATAGCCGAATGTTGAATATTCTCTGAGTTTAGTTCATTGGTTTTATCCACAATTGATCGAAGAACTTATCTTTGTGAAAAATGAAACCAAAAGCAGACATTGAGTCATATTATTGGTTATTCCAAAAACATCAGATATAGGATTTAGAATCTATAATAGACGCAAACTAAAAAGCTTATGGAAAACCATAAATGTCAATTTGACGAGCTCACAGCTATGGCTTCTAACATGAATTGTTTAGAACCACAGGCTTCACAGATCATAAATCATAATTCATCAGCGGAAGAAATGAATACTCCATCAAAAGAAGATTTAGATAATTTGTTTGGTCCAATGTTTGAAGAATATTTTGAGAAAACGTTTTCTGACACACCCATCAATTCCGCTACACAACCGGCTCAAATTCATGAAGACTCACCTTTTACATCTTCAATTATTGTTGACGAACATGAGGATCCTCCCATTGCAACTACATCTGATGAACAAACATCTCCAATCTCTTTAACGAGAGGCTGTGATTCAATCATAAGATTCTGCTCAGTTTGATGGTAAAGCACAATTTTGTTTCATATAATCCATCCATGTCGTGAGGAAATTGAGTCATCTAAAACGACTCTAGAACCATCAAATGTGCAGAATTCGCACCAAGTACAAACCCCAAGCACCACATTGGATAAAAGATATCCCCTCTCACCAAGTTAAAGTGACGCCAACCAACCTGTCATGACTCGCCACGGCTACACCCAATTCTGAGGTATGCATGTAGCATTAACCGTCAGCACAATTTAACTCAAAGAAAATCAAAGAAGCACAATGCAGACCACAGTTGGGATTGAGTCCATGCAAGATGAGTTGAATCAATTTGGAGGAGACTTAAGATTGGGACTTTTTCCCATGACCAGAAGGAAAGAATGTTATAGCACTCAAATGGATCCTGGAAGAACAAGTAGATGCTGAGAATATTGTAGTTCGGAAAAACACTCGTCCTTGTAGCTAAAGATACAATGCAGGAAGAAGCATAGTTTTGAAGAGTCATTTGCTCATGTTGCCGACTTATGAGGCTGTTCGAGTTCTTGCTTATGCTGCCATAAAGAATATCACAATCATTCAAATGATGGTTTAAAACATCTTTCTCAATGGTCCTTTAAAATAAGAAGTCTATGTCAGTCCCCCAACCTGAAGGTTATGATCCAAATTTTCTTAGATCACGTCTACAGATGAAAAAACTTCTGTACGGACTTAAGCCTGCACCTTGTGCATGGTATGACAAATTGCTTCTTTACTAAATTGAACATAGTTCAGCTAAAGGTATTATTGACTCCGAACTTTTTCCCACACTGACGTCACTGGGTAAGACATATTACTTGTTCAAGTATATGTTGACGACATTACTTTTGGTTCAAAAACAAAGTCTAGATGTTTACAAAACGTTTGCAAACGCTAATGAAAAATAATTTTGAAATGTCATGATTGGGTAACTAAAGTACTTTCTTGGACTTCAAGTTCAACAATCTCCCCGTGGCAGTATTTATAATTCAATATTCACAATATCAATTGAATTGTTAAAGAAACATGTCAAGATAAGTGTTGGTACACAATTGAGTACACCTATTGCAACTGAGATGCTGGAATGCCGATTTACAAGCACTCCTACTGATCAAACGACTTATTCGTCGCATGATAGAGTGCGTTATGTAGACCCAAACATTCCATCGTCAAGACATTGCCTTTGCTACTTTTGTATGTGCTCGTTATCAAGCACGTCCTAAAACGGGTCAATACTCCAAAGAGGTTCAACGGATCTTTCGTACCAAGAGACTAGTCCTAAAACAAGGGACAAAGGAATCCGAAGGGTTTCTGAATTTGGAACTAAATTTGCAAAAATTCAGAAGCAGACCATTTAGCAGGTAGTAAAGATGATTATAAAATCACATCAGAGGATTGCAATTTCTGGAGTTGGAAAACTCGTGAGTTTGATTTAAAGAAACAAGAATGTACTACTATGTCTACTTCTGAGGCTGATATGTTTCACTTGTCTTCATGTTGTTCAGCAAGTTATTTGTATGCACACTCAACTGCTTGACTAAAGGATACAAGTACAAAACGGATTCCGATGTACTAGTAAATTACAAGAGGTGCCATTGCTAATCTCTAAACAAAGCCCAGCTCCAACATTCTAAGACAAAACATATATACATCCGGTAATCATTTTTATAAAGGAACATGTATGAGAGGGTACTATGGAAATTTACTTTGTCGGGACAATGAAGAATACCAACTAGCGGGATCATTTACTAAATCTCTTCCACAGAACGCTTGAGTATCTTATATTCATGCATTTGGTTATGAGATTATGACTCCAACACAGTTGAACCTGACAAAGTTAATCAGTTTTTGAAAAGATCAACATCAAAAACATGTAAATATATTTTCAAAAACAAAAGAAAAAATTGAAAAATACAAAAATACAAAAAGATTTGTCACATTTTTCATATTAAATAAAATAAATAAATAAATAAATAAAAAATTTCAATCATATACATCATTTCGAAAATAAAATAAAAACAATGATCTCTCAAATAAACTAAAATTGAAAAATGCTATATTTTCAAGGGGAGTTTTATTTTAAACATCAAAACATCTTCTTTTGTGGACTACGCGTATTAGTATGAATTTATTCCAAGGGGAGTTTTAGAATAATGGTGAACTAAATTTGAAATGACTTTATTACTCGAAGGGGTGAGTTTTTGAAATTCAAAATCTCAATTCCGGAATGGTTAAACTAAAGTGGACTAAAAGTGAAATTTACTGAATCTTTTTTCGGTGGCTATAAAAGGAGAAAAGATTTTATCATTTTCACTTTTCTTTGTTCCGTAGTCATATTATCGAGTTTGAGTAGAAAATCAACGACAGACTTTCGAGTTCATTACAACGATTACAACTATTTTTCGTACTCAAACGTAAGTGGATATGATTTGTGGTTCAAATAATACACGAGTTTGCATTATCGAGTTTAAACTCAGTAATACTTAGGATTAAAGAGTGATAATAATGATGTGAAGTATGGCTATGTACAAAGAGAACTCACCAATGATGAAGTTGAGTATTTGAAATTGTTTGAAGAAGAGATTGAAGTTAGATTGAAGTATCGTAATCAAATGAGAAGATGAGAGATGTATGTGAATGGAAGATCCACTGAGACCTCGAAGGAGACGCGCCAGATAAGAATCGACCCTTAAGGGAAGATTGTTTAGGTTCATAAAATAGTGTCCGATTAAGTGTTTTAGGTTATATTATAAGTTAATAGTCTTTATTTTGTTATAGTATAAAGTACATTGTAATAAGTAAATTATGCTAAAAGAAAGAAAATAGTCAGTTAATTACTAAAGAATAGTGACTCGAATTGAAAAATAGAAGGAAGGGAAGGCTCCTCCTTCTCCTATAAATACCCCTCAAATCATCATTAGAGGGTGGATGCTTTGTAAATAAAAATTTTCCCTTTTCCTCAAATTTATAACATTTTAAATTTTTAATACATTCCCTCCACTACTATTCTCTCTAACTTCCATGATTGATAAAGAATGATTCAATATAAAACAAGTACCTATCAGGCCAAAGTCTTAACGCTATACCGAACCAATGATGCCCGAGTAGTTAGTCGCCTTTCTGAAGAAACTAATTCTGATCGTTTGAGAAAGCCCAAAGCTCTAATCACACCAGGTACTCACTTCTAAAACAAAATAATGGAAAAAAAAACCATGAAAAGATATGGAGTATAAATCACCGTTTTACTCTATAACTACACCCCTCAAACAAGTGGGTCAAGTTGAAAACACTAACAAAGCCTCTAACGAATTCTGAAAAAACTGTTAAAGACAATCCTGCTATTTGGTCCAAGAAAAACTTGATATGCTCTGTGCTATATCGCAACTGTCTATAAAAACACCTACCGGAACACAACCATACAAACTAATATATGAAAAAACTAGACACTTATCATTTGAAATTGAAAACCGTGCATATTGGGCATTAAAGAATTGCAACCCAGATTTAATCGTTGCTAGTGAGAAAAGAATGTTCTAGTTACACGAGTTAGATGAACTTAGACACCAAGCTTATGAAAACTCTCGTTTATACAAGGAAAGAACCAAAGTCTGGCATAACAGAAAGTTAAGATTGAGAAAGAAGTTCTGCTATTTCACTCAAAGTACAAATTTAAACAATCAAAACTCAGATCCCGATGGTTAGGACCTTATATAGTGAAACATCAATACCATCTGGATATGTGAACTTTATATGAAAAAGATGAAAGACATTATTGTCATGGGCCATCCGCTTAAACTTATATCACGAAGAGACACTGACCCAAGGGAAGCAGTCACTCCCTTTTCCCAAACTAATGACTCTCGAAATACGAGTTCCAAGCTAAACTGACTCTCATTAAAAATAAAGCACTATCCTCAGGAGGCAAACCCTTAGCTTTCACTCAAGTTTGTAGAGTTCCTCCTCCATTCTCAACTAATATTATTTATTTTTTCTAAAAAAAATAAAATATGTTTCTTGTTTGTGTGCTTTTGTATATATACAGCTTATGCAGGTAATTTAGCTCCTAAAGATTATGAAAAATACACGTATGCTCAAGATAGCTTCATACTCAGCTATAGCATTTCTTTATGCCCGAAGTACAAGATTACCCTTAATTTTCCCCAATTATATCTCTATTATCAGTTATCACATTGAGGGCAATGTTCAACTTAAGTGTGAAGAGGGGAGCCAAATAAGAAAAATTAATCATATCCTTCTATGTTTGCCCTGTTAAAAAATTTTCTAGCTGATATTTTAATAAAAATCTTAACTATATGTGCCTTTCAAAAGTAAAAAATATTTGCCTTAAGTAAGGCAAATCCAACGGTTTGACATTATAGCAGCACACCCCAATCCACTAAAATTAGTGAGAAATCAAAGCCGTTTAGAATATCCGGGTAACCACCTAGATACCTAAGATAATGAAAGCCTTACTTGTCGAGTTAAGGTTTGATTGGCAGTCATAATGTGTCTAGTTCCGTCATTACTGATGTATGTATGGGTTTTGTCAAACCTTTTCTGGAAACATTGGTATTGGTTGATAAATTATTATATTTGAGAGAGCCAGATAATTTGAGAAGCATAAAAACTTGTGCTTAAATCATCATTTACTAGAACCGAAGGTCTTCACATGAATGAATCCCTCAAGTCTATGTTTATGTGTCAGCGATCCCTTAAATTGCTATAGTTGCTTGAAGTCACTGAAAAATAGATTGAAGAAGTCCTGTGGCCAATGCCTTGATTTTTGATTCCAAAAAAAAGAAGAAAAAAGAAAAGTTAAATATTGTTATAATCTGTCGAGAGAAATAAAGCTTATGTTCGAGTCGCATGAAGATTGAATCCTCTCTAGTACCCCAGTTCCGCCCTCGATCAGGTTATGTGTTAAGTACAACTCTTATGGTATCTGTCTAGAATTAATTCTGTGCAAATTGAGTGTTCTTCACAAAAACATATTTAAACCCTATCTGAGTGGCTGAGTGAATTTAAAACCTAACACTATCCCTATGTAAGGTGCAATGTTATATGTCTATGCCTGAAAAGTTATTGTAGTGTTTAATTACACATACCTTTTACCTTATATAAACAATGTTAAATATAACCAAAAACCTACTTAAATGCAAATATAATGCTTGTTTTTGCCTAATTGTAAATTGTGCAGGAACGGAATCTAAAAGTAAAGGACGAATAAAGAAAAACGAAGCCAAAACGACAAAGCCAAGCACGGAATGGAAAAGCGTAGAAAAAGACAAAGTCAAATCGAAGCCAAAGTCAAAAAGTCAACACAGTCAAAGTCAACCCCGAAAAAGTCAATGCTCAAAACCGAAGCCGACAATGAAGAAATGTTAAATGGCCTCCCGTACCCATTGCTAAATGCGCCGGTTCAGCCCATTTAAACATTATATGAAGACTAAATAAGCCTTATAAGCTTTAAAAGCCCATTTCCCCTTCTTATAGAAACACGCCCCTACCTGCCAATTTCATAAGCCCCAACTACTTAACCCCCTTTAAACCAAATACCCTAAAACCCATATCCCTGTTAAGTCCACAAGACCGTATGTTTAAATAACATAAATAACAACGGGATGGCTTAATTTGCCATATCCCTAAAACTTTTAAACCACATGGGACGTTCGTTAATAATATTTTACAATTCGGGGACCAATTGTGTCACTGTTGCCAAACCCTCACCCCTTTTTTTAAAAGCACTGTTAAACTTTTTCAAACCCATCCCGCCAAAACAAAACACTCCCTCTGTCACTTTCATTCACGTCGTTCCCGTGTTTCACAAATTGTCCAAAATGGTCACCACCACATACCCCACACCCCAAATGACGTCCTTGACAAGTTGGCAATCCCTGAACAACCATTGGCTTAACATTTTAAATGGTCTTGATGAAGCACCTTGGCTTAAAAGGCAAACCAATGGCCATATTTTGATTGAAGCTTTTCCTCCACCTCACATAACAAAGCACAACAAGCAACCAGGATTGAAAGACTCATAGTTAAGGGTTAAGTCTTTTAAAGCTCACTTAAACCACTTTATAATCTGTTTGAATTACTATACAAGAATTAAGAAAAGAAAAACCAAAAAGGAAAAGAAAAAAGTTACTGTTTGATAGCTAAGGATGAATGAGCAAACTTGGATGGCTCATTGGTATGCTTAGTTTAGCTTATTTATAAGCTTGGGTAGGTTTTAGAGCTTATTTAGGTTCATTTTATCCTGTTTTGAGCAAGGATCAAGGTATACTTCTTTTTAAATTTTAGCTTATTTTTACTGTAGCATTGCTTATTGTGGCTTATTTTCAGCTTATTTATGTCTTTTTGTGCTTATATGTGTTTAGTTATGCTTATAAGTGCCTATTAGTTGATCTAGTTGCATTTACTTTCCATTTGCTTAAAACTGCTTAGTGTAGCTTATTCCTGTTGTTAGCTTATAAGCTTTTTAAAGTGCTTAATTGTTTTTGCTCTTCACTTTTTATTATCTAACTTTGCATGTTTAGTAGTTGTTTCTAAAATTTAGTGCTCAATTTAGTAATTAAAAGGGTTAAAATCAGTTTTTTAAAGTATAAAGGGGTGTTTGGTACAAGCCCAAAATGGGTCAAAACAGGAATGTTATGGGTTGGTGTCACATGGTTAACTTTAGCTTAAGTCTTTAAGCTCTTTTTAGTCTGTTTTTCCAAAGTTTTAAGATCAAAAAAGTGTTTTTCAAGTATTCATTTATTTTCTTAGGATCTGTTAGTTTTAAAAAAAGCTTTATATGCTTATTTGCTTAAGCTTTAGAAAACTTAAGTTGTGTGCTATTAAGTGTGTCATTTGTGTGTGCTAAAACCAACTAGCCAAAGCCTTAGAGTCCTTAGTGTTTTTTTTACATTCTGTCAATATTTTTTTTAGAATTTTCACAAGTGAGACTACTTAAGATTTTCATTCCAAATTCTCAACAAAATGTTTTTCAGTCCTTTGAAATTTGTGCACAAGCTCACCTTAAGCCAAGCTTAATCTGTCTCAACTTTATTTTTCATTTTGAGCTTATTTGACAGCTTATTTTAAGCTGTCAAAATAAGCCCTTTTTTTAGGTTTATTTCCCCTGGTGCTAGACACCATTTTCAAGCCCATCTTTCTAGCTCATTTGTTAACTTTAGCATGAGTTTTTGGCTTTTCTAAAAAGCCAATAAGCTCTTTGATAAGCCCCCTTATTTTCAGACCTTAGGACATCCTCTAGGTAGCTTAAATTTAAGCTCAAAGTAGGCTCTTTGACTGTTTCATTTAGTTTAGTGTAGTAAATTGCTTATTATCTTTTTCTAGCTTATTAGGAGCTTATTAGTTATAGCTTTTTATTCTCTTTTACTTATTAGCTTGGTTTTCTGTTTGTCTTAGCTTATTTTTTAAATTCCTTAGCTTGTTGTGTGCTTAAAATTCAAGGATCATGTGCCCTTAAGCTTATTCAAGCTTTCTGTCTATTCAGCCTTTTTCAGCTTATTTAGTTGCTAGACTTTAGTTCATAAGTGCTTATTTAGGTTAGGTTAGAACCCCTTTTCAGCTTATTAGTTCAAATTCTAGCTTAATTGTCCAAACAGTCACCAAGAAAAAGCCCTTTTGCCTTTAAGCTTATTTAAGCTTCTGCCAAAGAAAAAGCCTTTTTCCAGCTTATTTATAAGCATTCTCAAAAAGTTGTAGTTATAAAAATTGATAAGCTCAAGGAGCTTATCAAGTTTGTGTAAAAAGTTTTTTTTTAAAAAAAGGGAGATAAGGGGAAACCCGGGTGAGCAAGACTCGAACCCGGGCCTCTACCCTCAATACACCCCTTTTTATAACCAAGCCCTTACCGCTGCACCCTTGGGACTTCTACGTTAGTGTCCCAAGTGGTTTAGTGTTTAACCTTGTTTTACCCTTTTAAGCTATAAGCTCTTTCGAGCTTATTTTCGGCTTATTTTTAAGCCGAATTTTGGGTTTCTTATTTTTCGTAGGATAGTTGTAGTGCAAAGTATTTTAGGAAAAAAATTTAGAATTTTTAAGAATTGTTTAGTATTTTTTATAATTTAATTTCGTTAAAAATTTTAAAAATTCATAAAAAATACAAAAATTATCAAAAAAATATTTTTCTTTTTTAGAAAATTTTCTTTAGTCATATATTACGTAGGAAAAATAGAAAAACTTTCGTAGGGTTAAATTTTCAAACTTTTGGTTTTTAAAGAACGAGGCTCGGGTACGGTTCTTGTCTTGACTCATTTTTGGGTCAAACGACCTTCGTTCTCAGTCTAGTCTTTTTCATTCTTCATTATTAGACCCCTAGAGTAATTTAGAAGTAAAAATTTCTTCGTAGGGTTAATTTTGAAGATTTTAGGTTTTTGACCTCTTGTTCGGGATTCTTGCTCTCGTTTTTCAGCTTAATTTCATAATTTTTAGGTTTTTATTAATCGTTTTTGTTTATTATTGTTTAACTTAGCTTTCC
>BQNB010083032.1:0-29150 GCA_026074375.1 Tanacetum coccineum
ACCTTGGTATTGTTGAACCTGTAGGTGTGATGTTCCTAAACACATAAGGGCCATCTTCTAGTGCTTTGAGAAGCCACTTCCGGTTTTCCCTCTTGCGATTAAGAAATCATTTGAATCTACTCGCCCAAGGTATGTAACTACCCCTTTCAAGCATGGGTGGCCTAGTCTCAGAACCGGCTTCAGCGAGGGATTGTTGGTATGTTTTGGATGTCGACATGTCTTAAGATTCAAAGATTGGATCTTTTTAGACGAATATGAGTGAGATTTGTGAGAAAATATCCAAACTCGGTAACAGTAGTCAAATTCGGTAACACTGTTCACGGACAACACGTAATCTGAAAACGAATACCCTTCTCGAACAGTACACTATCAAACTCGG
This sequence comes from Tanacetum coccineum, assembly GCA_026074375.1. Classification (NCBI taxonomy): domain Eukaryota; kingdom Viridiplantae; phylum Streptophyta; class Magnoliopsida; order Asterales; family Asteraceae; genus Tanacetum; species Tanacetum coccineum. The sequence goes on from BQNB010083032.1 coordinate 380, forward strand.
AAATCTTCAAATACTAAACTCGGTAAACTACAAACTACGCAAATTCGGTAACACTATTCACTATAAACTCGGTAAACCTAAATTGTTAAAATCCAACAGTTATGAATTACTAATAACCACAAATTCGATGAAACCGAATTTTATGATGACTAGATAATCCAAGTGTTCTTCAAAATTCAAATTCGATAAAACCGAATTTGATTGCCGAGTTTTAGTAATTCTTGAAAAACCGATATTTAACACTTCAAAACACGATAAAACCGTGAAATGAAAGTGTAAAATGACTTGTAAAGCTTATTACCGAGTTTTGACTTAGTAAAATTCCCTATATCACAAATTCGATGGAACCGAATTTGTGAACTTAACAAACTCGATAAAACCGAGTTTAATACCGAATTCCTAATAAACGACTTTTGATAGAACCAAAAGATCGAATATATCTATTACACTGATGTTTCTTACTGAAATTGCTAAATTTACAAGAAAAAATGTTCCGAAACTCAAAATCACTCTACCGAGAATGCAAAGCTTCTACCGAAAATCAAAAACCACACTTCCGAGAATGAAATGAACAGTTCCGAGAACACAATAACGTCCAAAAACTCGAAATTACAGCCAAAATCAATCTCGAAACCTCAATAACACCTACCGAATTCGGAAATCATCATTTCTTGATTCTCGGTCGAACAAAAACACGCACAAATCAAGCACTCTTCTTCTCTATTGGCGATTGATACCACTTGATAGGTCACATGAATCTTGAATCAATCATATCAACATGTAAGATTGAGAGAATAAGAGCAAGTGAAGGGAAAATTCAAATATTATTTAGGAGGGAAAATGAGAGTTGGTTACAAGAGCATCACCCTCTAATGAAGATTAGAGGGCTATTTATAGGCAATGGAAGGGAGGCTTCCCTTCCTTATTTTCTAACTTGTCAATACTAGTCCCTAGACTTTGGTTATTATGCTATTTCTTACTTAAAGCATAATAAACCTTATTACAAGCTATATTAAACTAAACAAAATAAAGTCTAATAACAAAATATAATAAAACCACATAATCGACACTTTTCCATAAACCTAACACAAAGAACCATAAATCCAACTTATAAACTATGAAAATGAAGTTATTAACCAAACTAAAGGACCAAAAGGATCCTGACAGTATTAACTTGGTTAATACTGTCCTGTCCCAAACACTCCTTTAAAAAGTTAAAACTTATTTTTAGCTTATAATGATGAGATTTAGAGAACAAAGGTCAAATACCAGATACTAGATAGCTTATAACAAACCTAATGAACATGATTAAGCAAACAAATAAGCCAGAACATTAAGCTACTATACTAAGCTAATATTTTTGGTTTTTCAACTGATTTTTGACAAATAAATGAAAACTAAGCTTTTTAAACTAACATTTATACTAAATAAGCAACAATCAAGTACACTAAGCAGAAATAAGCAACTCTAATCTATAATAAGCAATCAATAAGCAGTTTAAAGCTAATAAGCAAAATTAAAGCTATAAGAGAAAAATTAAAGGAACTTACAATAGCCTATGCTCAAACAAGGCTACAATTGCTCCAAGAGCTGATCAACAAGCTCCAGCTTATCCTAGGATAAGCTGGTGAGGTGCTGGAAGCCTATCCATTACTGGCTTCCCTTCCATTACTGGCTTCCCTTCCATTAATAAGCTGTGGTAAGATTGGAGTGGATTTGAGTATTACTTAAGCTCAGTTAAGCTTTAAGAGCTTAAATGAGAATGTAGCTAGCTTATGTAGAGATTTAGACAGATTATTAAGAACTATTTGATCCAAATTGCTTATTAAGTAAAACATAAATTGTACATTAAAATGAAAGCACACTTTTATTAATAAAAGAGTAACTGATTACAAACTTGAAAAAGAGATTACATTCACTGAATTAAGACATTACAATAAGCTAAATTGCAAAAACTAAAAGTTATTTAAAAATTACACTAAGCTAGCTAGAAACTACTCTTAGATGATGATGACGTGAGTGAGGGAGGTCTTGTATTTATAGGCTTGAGAGAAGCTTCCAGGCCTTCTTCACACGCTCCTCTTAGCTTTGATCCTAACCCTTCATTTATTGCCAATCATTGGATGCCCCTTCTTAGCCCTTAGATCAAAATTGAAGCACATAGATTGCCAAGCTGGAAATCCTTATGTCAGAGGCTTTGTGCTTCTTTTAGCTTGATTTTAGTGCAAAATTCCCATTAAGGTGTGTTTGTTTGGATACATACGTGGCATTCCATTGTCATATCTTGGCCAATCAAAAGTTTGCTGTGACGTTTTGCTGCTGACTCATTGCTTGGCACTTAGAATCTTTTGGCCACGTCGTTAATTGAAAGGGTGTGAGTTAATATGGGGTTTAATTTGAGCTGGGTGAAGTGGGGAAGATGGGTAAACAGTAAAACTGTTTTTCCCGCCCCCCTTTTCAATTTCATTTGAGGTTTGACTCGGGAAATTGGGGGTTGACCTGGGCTTGGGATTTATAAAAGAAATTAGGTCGGTGAAGTTATTTGGGCTCGGGATAGGTTAAAAGGGTTTATAGTTAAAGAGTTAACGACTGTTAGTTCTTTATTAACAAAGGACTAACGGTGTTATGAATTTAAGGGCTTTAGGTAAAAATGGTTTAACAATAAGGGCATTTTTGGTATTTTAAGGGTTTTGTCTTTTTGTGGTTGACCAAAGCTTGACTTTGTTGATCTTTGTTAGAAACTCCCGGCTCTTGTACACTCTATCCGTTCCCGTGTTCGTGTTTGTCTGGTTTTGAAATCCAGCTCTTGTGCACTCTATCCGTTCTCGTGTTTATGTTTGTCTGGTTTTGACCATTTTTCTTGTGTTTTTTGCATTATCCGTACCTACACATCACAAATGACAAAACAAGCAATATACAGGCATAATTTGCACAATTTAATCATTTAAGGGTCATTTTTGGTATAAAAAGGATATGTGATTTCTCATATAACAAAGGGTATAAATACCCTCTCCATGCCTTAGAGAGGGTGGTTGGTTCATTTCATAATACAAGTTTTCTTTCTCTCACTAAGTGTTCCAACCTACTCTTTCTCTCTTTAGAATTTCCTTCTTATTTAGTCATCTTAGATTGTATATTTGATATCCTACAATTGGTATCAGTCGCCATGGGGTGATATCATGAGATCGTGTTCATTTTTATCTTGTGTTTGATCGTTTTTTTTGTTATTTTGGGTCGTGGGTTTCGAAAATCAAACTATAGATTTTTGTGTTTAAAACCCTTAAATTTTATGTTTTTAAGCAAGATCTAGGTCTAAGATACTTAGTTGTACAAGAAAATTCAAGGTAGAACGTCAAAAATGGTGTTTTTTAGGTGATTTTTATGTGTTTTTTACGCTTTTTTAAGCGTATGAAATACATTCTGTCTAAAGGGTGCGAAATACGTAAGTGTGCGATTTATGCAGGTTGTGCGATTTATGTAAGTGTGCAAAATACGTAAATCGTGTGATTTATTACAGGTGTTTGTTTCTTGCAAAATACGTGTTCTTGCGAATCAAAACTCTGCTCAATTTTTTCCAAGTTGTGTGAAATATGTTTGGGAACATGTATGCGATTTATGTAGTGTAATAGGGTGCAAAACAGGTTGTGTAACAAATCGTGCGAAATACGTAATTGAACAAAACAAAACTCTGTCCAATTTACATAAATCGTGCGAAACATTACATTGACATAAACGGATAAACCGTGCGAACATTACAGTGACATAATCCGTGCGAAACATTACATAGTCATAATCAGTGCGAAATATTACACTAATCAGAAAATATTTTATTTTTTACGGTTTGTCTTACTTTGTAAAATCTCGCGAAATAACTTGGTATTTTCTCGGTTTTAGTTAAGATTTGTAAAATCCCATGGAATAACAATCTTAATCACCTTCAACAACAACTCTTTAACACAATCCTTCTTTATCACTATTCGATCAAGTTAATATCTTACTACAATCACTTCAAGATGTCTACCTTAGCTGATATTATGATTGTTGCCGGTGCGAACAATCGTCCTCCGATGCTTGACAAACCAATGTATGAGTCTTGGAAAAGTCGTATGGAACTCTACATTCAAGGCAAGGATCATGGACAGATAATACTTAACTCATATGAAAATGGTCCTCTTATCTGGCCTACTGTGGAACTAGAGAATGGCACTTTTAGACCTAGACCTAAGAAAATGGTCCTTTTATCAGACAAAGAAAAGCTTCAAGCTGATTGTGATCTCAAGGCTACCAACATTGTTCTTCAAGGTCTTCCACCAGATGTTTACTCTCTCTTCAATCATCATAAAGTTTCCAAAGAGATATAGGACAGAGTTAAACTACTTATGCAAGGCACATCATTGTCTAAGCAAGAATGTAAGTTGTATGACGAGTTTGATAAATTTTCTCATGTGAAGGGTGAAACACTGTATGAGTATTACTTGCGGTTTGCTCAACTCATCAACGACATGAACATCATTCAGATGACAATGCAACCAGTTCAAGTGAATACTAAGTTTTTGAATAGTCTTCCACCATAGTGGGGTAAATTTGTTACTGATGTTAAGTTAGCAAGAGATTTGCATACGTCGAACTATGATCAACTTTATGCTTATCTTAAACAACACGAGGCACATGTTAATGAAGCTCGCTTATTGCGTGAAAGATTTCCAGACCCACTTGCCTTAGTTGCCAACTATCATCAACCATCGTCTCACTTCTATAACTATCAATCTCAGTACACCACTCCTCAGTATCAACAACAGTTTTCACCTCCTACTCAACATGTGTACTCTTCTCTACCACAGTCAAATCCTTATGGAGCACCTCATCATTCACAACAATACCCGAATACATATCCAACTAACCTTAGTCACACTCAACCTTCTGTTTCTAAAAATGCATATCCACCTCCAACAATTCCATAAAAACTACAAGCCGAGTTTCCTCAAATAGACTCAGGTCTTGCTGTTCTAACATTCCTACCTGGTGATGACTCAATTGCTTGTATAAACAAGGCAATGGCATTTTTGTCAGCTGTGTTTTCACCACGTTATCCCTCAACCAACTATCAACTCAGATCTTCTTCCAATCTAAGGAATCAATCCACTGTTCAAGATGGTAGAGTCATTGTTCAGCAAGTTCAAGGAAGACAAGGTCAAAATGTTGTCGGTTCAGGATCACAAGGGAATGCTTCAGGTTCAAGGGGAAATATATCAGGTCAAGTAAAGGTTGTCAAGTGCTATAATTGTCAAGGTGAAGGGCACATGGCTAGAGAGTATACTCAACCAAAGAGAAGACGAGATGCAGCATGGTTTAAGGAGAAAGTATTGCTTGTTCAAGCACATGCTAAGGGTAAAGAATTGGATGAGGAGCAGTTAGCATTTCTAGCAGATCTTGGAGTTGCAGATGGTCAAGTTGCTCAGACAGTCACACACAATGCAGCTTTCTAAACTGATAATCTAGATGCTTATGACTCCGACTGTGATGATATCTCTTATGCCAAAGCGGTTCTTATGGCCAATCTCTCAAGTTGTGATTCAGATGTTCTTTCTGAGGTATCATACTCTAACACTTATCAAAATGATATGATGAATCAAAGTGTGCAAGAGTTGCAATATTCTGAACAATCACCTATTGTCGATTATCCAGATAATGAGATAACAAGTGATAGTAATATCATTCCTTATTCTCAATATCTGCAAGAAACGTAACAAGCGATTGTTCAAAATACTAATACTTCTGAACAACAAAATTCTATGATAATATCCATGTTTGAACAAATGTCTAATCATGTAACTAATTGGGATAAGGCTAATAACAAAAGTAAGATTGTTAACAAATCCTTAACCGTTGAGCTTGAAAGATATAAGGAACGAGTCAAAATTCTTGAACAAAGATTTAATGTTGATTTAAGTAGTCGTGAAAAGTTTATCGATTCACAAATGGATGACATGATTCGAATGAAAAATACAAAGTTTGATGCATTTAAAACGGAGATTGATACACTTAAATAGACTCTTTCTAAACATGTCAAGGAAAAGGAATCCTTATTAACAACCCTTAATGGTTTTAAAACATAATTCAAACAAAGAGAATCTAAATCTATTGACAAAGAGATTGTTTTAGAAAACAAGAATAAAGAATTGGAAAACATTGTCTGTAAGTTGTATCAATCTACGCAAGCTATGCACATGTTAACAAAGCCACAAGTTTTTTATGATAACAAACATAAACAAGCACTTGGATATCAAAATCCCTTTTATCTGAAAAGAGCTCAGTGGATTAAGCCAACCTTGTATGATAGTAATGTGCTATCTAAAATACATGATGTTATTCCTGTGGTTGATGATGAAGAGACTTTGATTTTAGCTGAAGAGAGTCGATTAAAAATGGTTGAAAAATAAAATGATCCAATTATGAAGAAAGAGAAAATTAATATTACTCCGATTAATTATTCTGAGTTAAATAAATTATCTAAAGATTTTAGAAAACATTTTGTTCCACAACAAGAACTGTCTGCATAGCAAATTTTTTGGTTACAAAGTAAGTTTGGTAAACAAAAGTCTTAAAAAACTTAGATTTCATCTTGCTAATTTTGACACGGTGGTGAAAGTAAGAACCACACATGATGCTATCACTAAATGGTCGTGGGGCTTTGAACACACCAAAAAGGTCTTTCTAACTGAAATAATTCCATGGTTAAACAAGTTAAAAGATTTCTTTAAAGAGTTTGACAAAGGTCTTCATGATGAAATTACTGAAGTACAAATTGTTTTCACCCAAGTGGAAGCAGCTGCGGAACAATGTTTTGTAGACAGGAAATGATGTGAAATTCAACAAAAATAATTTTTGATTGAAAACGATCGACTCTTGGATAAAATCATTTCTCAAGATATTGTGAATATTGTGTTGAATTCTTCTGTTGTCATTTGTGATTCTGTGAAAAAGAATGATAAGTCTGTTGATACATGCACTAAGTGTCCAGAACTTGAAGTTGAGTTTGTCAAAAAGAATGATGTCTATATTGAACTTTCAAAACGGTTTTCAAACCTTGAACAACATTGCATTTCTCTTGAAGTTGCCATGCAACTAAATCAAGGAATTTTTCAAAAAGACAAATCATGTGCTAATCAAAATGCTCCTGAAATTCAAGAATATTTTGAACAAAATGATTTGCAAGCTCAGCTTCACGCAAAGGACACTATAATCAGCAAGTTAAAGGAAATAAATTCATTCTTTGAGAGATAATGCTAATCCTACTAGAGTAAAACAGCACATTGATGAGATTGAAACAATAAACATTGAATTGGACCATAGCGTGGCAAAATTACTGTTTGAAAATGAGACATTACATAAAGAAATAGAACATTTGAAAAAGACTTACAAATAGCTTTATGATTCAATTAAACCGACACGTGTTCGAGCAAAAGAACAGTGTGACGCTTTAATTGTTAATCTAAATTCTAAGTCTATGGAAAATGCAGATTTGAAAGCTCAAATTCAAGAAAAGGTTTTTGCTAATGCAGCATTAAAAATGTATTAAGGAAACTTAAAGGAAAGAATGTGATTGACACTGTAGTTTCAAAACCTAATGCCATCACTATTGCTCCAAAAATGTACAAGCTTGAATTAGAGCCTTTACCTCCTAAAGTTTTGAAAAACAAGGATGCTCATATAGCCTATATTAACCACTCTAGGGATCATGCGGACACTCTTAGGGATATAGTCAAAAGTGCTAGAGCATTAAGTCCTCTAGATAGCAATTTAGACTCGGCTTGTAAGTATGTTTAAGAATTCAGGAAGTGTTAGTCTATATTAATGAAACATGCCCTTGTTTAACAAAACCTGGTGAGAAATTAGTTGTTGTCACACTAAAGAACAAGGACAAGAAAGTTAGATTTGTTGACCCTGTCACATCCTCAAGCAACACTCATTAACAGGTTGATTCCCACAAAACACAAGACTCTAACCAACCTTTGTTGCATTCTACAGGAGTAATCTGTTCTACTGGTGCTAGCGGATCAAAGCCTACAGGCAATACAAAGAACAACAGGATCTCGCACTCATAAAGTAGCAACAAGACCAATAAATTAGAAGACCAATCTAGGAGCGTTAAGTCTAGAAAGAATAAAAAGAATTGTGTTGCCAAAACTGAATGTAATGCTTATGTCATGCAATCTATGTTAAATGCGAATACTAAATCTGTTTGTGCTATCTGTTTAGGGGTGTGCACGGTTCGGTTTGGGTCGGTTTGTGGCTAAAACCGAAACAAAACCGAAATATTCGGTTTTTATAAAACCACAAACCGAAACCGCTCGGTTTTTGGCGGTTTGGTTTTTTTGGTTTTTCGGTTTCAAACCGTTTATATTTGGTTGTGGCTAATTTATATTAATAAATTTGTTTTACGTAGAAAATTGGTTATGCTTTTTTATTTTTTTTGTCAACACGAGCCTAATAATATTTGCCCAAATTTCTACAATTATACACATATAAATGAGACACACACATATGCAAGTGAAAATACACATAGTATGATCATTATCATATATGTAATGATATATTGTCAAGTAAACACACGTACATGACAAACACATATATAAATATTAAGATATATATATATATGCTCATTATTAATTAGCTGTATTGATGAGTGATATTGGTGAAGATGCATGTTTGAGTTAGTGTTTTAAGAGATCCGAGTTCAGTTCTCGCGTACTCTATTCGAAAAAAACCACACTACACACACACACACACACACACACACACAGAACTCGAACACACACACACTCACAACACACACATTACTATATAGTTTATTATTTTATATGTTTATTCTATATATTTATATATATATATATATTTTATGTAATTTATATTATTATATAGTATATGAACAGGAGGCATTTGACCATTTTATGCCACATCATAATGCCATGTCATCATGGATGCCATGTCATTACTATTTTTTTATTTTTTTGGGTAAAATTTGTTTTTTAGTTTGCCATGTTATCATATTTTATTTTTTTGTATAATTTGTTTTTTAATAATATATTTGAAATTTTAAAAATAATGTCATTTACAAGATTTGAACTTGACTCTTTTGTGATATTAACAAACTACATAACCACTAGACTATGTGGTTTTTTTGTTTATATCTTGCAACTCAAAATATATAAGCTCATTCCAAAAAAATAATAATAATTACCAAAAAATACTCCTAATCTACTTATTCTATTTATTCATTCGTATCTTTACAAATCCTAAAAAAACATCTGATTCTATTCATCCTTCGTATCTTTTCAAACCCTAAAAACATCTTTTTTCTCTTTACTTTTAGGTTTTACTTACTTTTGATTCATACTCTTAATATATTAAATGTAAGTTGTATATCATATCATGATCGGATTGTATATCATATCAAATGACTTATACGTCTATGTTATGCAGGATGTTGATCTTAAGTTACTTTCGAAACAAGAATACTCGCATGACTTGATTCTTGCCTTTAGGCTCGAGGTAATCGTCAATTCATTTATGCTAGCATGCTTGAATGATAAGGATGCTTTATGACATCTTTGTATTACAGGCTAATAATATTTAATATCATCAGTTATGGTTCTTCTTTCAGTTTTTCCTTTACTATATGCTGTTGTAAAACCATATTCTTCTGTGTGATACATGCATCAAGCGTCTTAATCGTCCACAACTGGGTGTTACTTAAGACAAATACTCACACACGATTCTGATGGTTTGAGAACAAAACTGACTTATGTAGCGGGTGGTGGTTCCAAGCAACTTATAATTGCTGATTTACAAGCATAAAATAAGCAATCCCAAACACCATCTAAAAGTCTAAGGAGATTAGTATCTTTAATACCTAGAAGAGTCTGCAACTGATGCCAAGGCAGTCAAAGCGCGTTTATTTATGTAAAATTTTCATTTCAAGTTTAATGGTTGTATCATATATCATTTATATTAGGTATCGATTCAGAAGGTGCAGGGTTCTTTTGATAAAAGGTACTACACGTTGCAAAAAAAGAAATTTAATTTTCTTCATATAACTTGAACAAATTTATTATACATTCTTACGTTTTATAGTGATGGAAGTGATAACGCAAGCCAGCATGATCGTAGCTTGATGACGTACTTTGGCACCATTAATTTAGAACGAAGCATAAGTAGTCGCCGGACATCCATTGGATCTGATATCATGTTGTCAAGGTCTAACAGCAACGCAGGTTTTAATACACCTAAAAACGTGAAGCTGACAAAAGATAAATCATTACAGTGGGATTGGATAAATAGTACATATGAGTCTTCAACGAGTACTTTAGAAGGAACTTCTGAGGAGGATTCTCTAGATGCCGAGAGATATCTACTTGTTACAATGGTAAACCAATAAACAGAGGGCTCTACTACATCAGAAGGTTATTATTAAAGCAGGGTGAATTTGCAACTAATTTATGTCATTGTAATAGCTAATTGCATGACTGCTTCTTCACATATGACTAGCGTAAGCGCAAACGATACCGCTTCTATGGGAACCATGAATACTCAGCGGGTATTATCTAAATATACATTTGGTTTGGAAAGTCCCACTGATCATCGAGTGCATCCACATTGGAAATTAATTTTGTACCGGTCGATACATCTCATAAGCCACGTACATATGTTTTTGCTGTTATCTTACTTCTTATATCCAGTTGTTAAATGATTTAAACTTTTTTTTTCTTTTTTTTATCTTTTCGTTGTACCTGCTCAAAGATAGTTTTTACTTGGTAAAGTAACATGACCTGCTATTATTCTATGGTTCAGAAAGTTCTGGTAGTCATTTAGAGATATATCATATTGCTATACATGTAAAAAAAGTTGGCATGAACATTTTGTCAAGCTCACTTCATTAGAGTGCTATTGCTGCTGTCAGCATAACAATCATGCTTTGATTGTTTATCTATCAGGTTGTTGTTAACACTGTAATTCAAGATGAGAAAGAATTTCTCAATAATATTATCAAATCCAATAACATGAAGTGCCTCACTGCTCCATAAGTTTTTTAATGACTGATCAGTGTTTTTATAAAATCATTTGCAAAGCAGAAATGCCGAACGACCATGCTTTTACATGTCATGACAGAAAAAAGTTAAACATTAACACATGATTTAACACACAAACTATATTTGAACCCTTTTTAGAGAATTGAATGTCAAGTTGTTTATTTTGCACCCTTTTCTGTAAATTAGGTCTGCAATGAAAGGTGATTGTGGGTTCCTGGCTGCCAACCTATATGCAAAGAGTGTTTTTGGGGAGGACACCTTGGTAAATTTGAGCATTGAGAAGCAGTGAGATGGTAAGCTAAGTGATAAAACTTGATACGTTAGGTTATTCTTATAAACTAGACAGTACGTTAAATAGAACAAATAAGAGGGATTCATAAGCTATTGTTATGATTTCTTAGAAGTTTTAAATAGGCTTAGTTAGATATTAGCGGAGATCATGCTATATGTATTAAGTATGAAATTTTGTTGGGTAAACATAGAGGTTGCGAATTAGTCAATTTAGGTTGGTTTGGATCATGGGTTAAATTCCAGAGTCATACAGTGGTTACTCTTTTTTGACATGCCATGAAAACAATGAAATCCATTTTATAGTTAATATTTGAGTATAACCTTCTACCTTTAAAAAATTGCAAGTTTCTTCCATCTTATGTGGTTTGGGTTATATTTTTTCAAAATTTTATGAGGGTGAGTGTTTGGACCTTGAGAACGGATTTAGGTTTTAGCGTATTTGGCTATCTTGGTCTCTGTTAGTTGTGCTTCTTACCTATTTGTTATATGATCTTAATGTTACCTGTAGAAATAATTACCTCAGTTTGACAACGGACAACATCAGGAAATATCCTAAACAAAAAGCACATCGAATTTATTATATGAAGCAGATGGAAACAAAATTTCGTAAACACAAAAATGGATAAGTAAACTTCCTTTATAATATTCTCTTGCTTTTGTTTATTAATGAAGTTTTATAAAATTGAATATTTCTGTTTACATAGGCTTGGCCACTATACGATTAGAAGACATGGATGAGGTTTGTTCTTGGCTAACTTCTAAACTAGAGTTGGAAGGTAACTAGCGGTTTAATCATTTAGAAAAAACAATCTTTGCTTATGTGAAGTTGGAGTTCACTATAAAAGTATCTAACTTGTGTTTTAGTTGGCATAGAGCCTTAGATTGTATTGTCATATCTTCTATTTTAACTACATTTTTTGTGTTGATTATTCATTTGAGTGTGACTATGAAAAAGGCCCACATTTTTGACCTTTCCTCCGCTTCACGTTACACGTTTAATGCGAAACTTTAACTTCATACGTCCATACCATAACACATTCATGAGCGTGTAATTAAGGAGGAATGGGCCGGCATGCATAAGGCCTTGAGTTAGCATTCGTATATATATTTACGGTACACTTTACAATGCTCAGAAAAACATAAACGGTAATAAATAGAATACTGATGGCAGCAAGGAGTAAGGTACATTGTTATGCACGGGTGATTGCAGAAATAGAGTTTGGGCTCTAAGATTTTGTTCCTGTTCATGTTCGAGTATAGTTTTGGATTTAAGTCAATCTTTCAAGGTCAAAATCTCATGGTTATTGTTAAAGGATCTGGTTTGTTCGCTTTGGTTCGCGAGTACGCGCTTCAGTTTGTGTTACAATCAGATTGACATCGGTTTGTGTTCGGTTGGACGTGGGCTTTGAATTCTGATCAGGTTGCATCGAGTCGTAGCATTCGTGATCGAGTTGGTGTTCGTGAAGTTGGAATATGTTTATGATCGTTGTTATTTTAAAGGATACTGTAATATGTGTATGGATAGGGAAACGTGTAACACCCCCATTTTTACAATATAGCAGCAGAAGCTAATCTGAGGTATTACTTCATGGATACAACAATCATAATCATAGAAAACGATTCAAAAGAGACGTTGTTGGAAAAATTTAGTTATCATTCATTATATTCAGAGTTTTTACAAAATGCAGGTCCCAAAATCTAAAACATCATGTTTGAATGATAACAGTTCAGCCATCTTCGAGTCTATGTCACTCTATGCCGCAACTTGCTCAATTACCTAAGATAAACATGCTAAAAGTCAACCAATGGTTGAGTGAAATTCATAGGTTTTGTTAACATGTAAAACTGCCTGTCCCTGAATCTTACTCATGTTCGAATGTTAGTATTATAGAAGATGCAATATAATTTTTATTAAACACGCTAATTAGATTATTAGATGACTAATGAATATTGTTATGATCTTTGGGTGCTATTGCTTTTAAATAAATAATTAGAACCCGTTATTACATGTAATTGATACCGTCTATGATTAAGCAATCAATATATAAAATGTATCCTATCCGTTAATTGCCATTTGGTTTGGTTCTGAGTGTATCTTTGTTTTATGTCGCATTCAGATCACTACTTCATCAGTCAAAAGGTTCAATCTGAACGTACTCGAAGAGGCTCATAGTAAAATCATTATTATTACATCCAAGAAGTCTCAATTTTAATGATTAGAGTACTCACTAAATATTAGATAGAACTTGACGGATTTATTAATATTCCGCGAAAGTCAATTTTAACGACTCGAAGTCTCACAATTATAACTCAGATATGTCTGGATTATGAATATTTACTAACTGCAAGTTAGTATAATAATTGTATAAACACAGTTATTATGAAAATGATATTGTTATGATCTTGGGTCATGTTATTATATACCCATTATTAGTAATAATCGCAATGAATTATAGTAACAATGTATTATCCCGTTATTGTCTTGTTTAGTCTGATTGGTCTTGTTCTCATGTCATCAACACATTATTATCCAAAGTCAATTTAACGACTCGAAGAGCTCATATATCAACATATTAATATCCAAAGTCAATTTAACGACTCGAAGTCAAATTTAACGACTTGTAGGATTTATGAAACTAACACATTAATATCCAAAGTCAATTTAACGACTTGTAGTCAAATTTAACGACTTGTAGGATTTATGATACTAACAGATTAACATCCATAGTCAATTTAACGACTTGTAGTCAAATTTAATGACTTGTAGGATTTATAACTTAGACATTGATTGTAATGATACATCAGATTAGCATATAGTCTGGTAAAACATTTGTATTCGTTATTTATAGCATGTATCCCCCTCGCGGGTTTATAAAACATGTAAAATGAGTAAAGGCGAGGTTATGAACTTCACCTGATAGGTAGATGTAATAATTATTCTGAAATGAAAGCTGACGACCTTATCACAATCTTAACCGGGGAATGTTGATATAGTAAAATGATAGTAAATAGCCACGTCACACAACCTGAGTAGAATATGTCAAGTCTTAGGAAGATTGTACTTTAGAACTTTGGTTTAAGAGTTATGAGTTTGATTGAAGAGTTTGGAATTATTGTATCACTGTTCGGGCCATCATAATTCAGAAGTCATTCAGTAAACGTTTGAGGAGCTAGGGCACTTTAAATCGTAAACCCAACAACTTAGTCAGAACGTAATACCAAGATGAAACCTCTTAATATGAAGCTCCCTAGTATTGTGGTACAATATAGCTTCCGGATGATCGGTTTTAAGCGTTTTATTCAATATCTGGAAATGTTAAGCACGTCAAGCGTTAATTAAAGTTATGTCTGGTAATGTTTTGAATGTGTTTTTATACTTTTTCAAAATGTTACATTTTAGACCCTGGGGTTTGGAAAATTGCAAGTAGACCCTTGGGGTTTGCATTTTTACGACTTTGGTCCTTCAACTTTGAAAGATATACCAAGTAAACCTTGGACTTTGAAAAGTGACATAATAGACCCCTATAGTTATAACTTTGATAAAATGACATATTTAGCCCTTCTAGTTATAAGTTTCCGAAAGTTACGATATATATCCCTTGCATGAATTATAATTACAAAACTTGTCCAAATTGCCATGCAAGCTTATTTTAACATTTCAAAAGATATTTATAAGTTATAATAAACTAAAATATGAAGTTTTAACGTAACACAAGTTTAAAATAACGATTCGTTAGGCTAGGAAGCAAAACGGGTCAAATTAGGGTTTCAAAACGTAAACGCGCGGGTTTTAAGTTCAAATTCCTTCATTAATCAATAAAGTGGTTATTTTAACATTATTTAAGCATGCTAGGATAGATTATAACAATATTTAATCATTATAACAATAATTTTTAGGAAAAACACAAAATTAGGGTTTCGGGTGTACGGTTTTGGATCAAAATGGAAAATGAGCATGAATTGAGTTATGAAACTTTAACAAGAGTTTATTTAGGATCATATGAACATTATAAAAGTGTAGGAGCAGAAGTAGAATATCTAGAACCTGGGTTTGAGCTTCAAGGATCAAAAATGGTGGAAATGGGTCGTTTCGGGTAGTATTTCCACTCGTACGCCTTGTATCTTGTTCCCGGGGCTTCAAATCTTCAAAGATTTGCTTGAATAATATTATTAGATGATCCTAGGATCATAAGGAGCATAGAAAGGTTGCTCACTTGGGTTATAGAAAGAAGAAGTGGGGGATGAGAATGAATGAAGGGTTATGGGTTCTATTTATAGGTAAAGGACCCTTAGAGGCTAAGAAAACTTATGTGATCTGGTTAGGACACATATAAGAGCTAAAGGGTGACTAAGAGAGGCTAGAGGATGTGTTGGATAGGCTAGAAACTAGCAAGAACATGGTGGAAACACCATGTGTATGCCCCGGCTATAAAAGGAGGAAAAGGAGACCATGTGGCCAATTTTTGTACCATGGAAAGGTAAGAGCAGGTGGGTAAGCTGCTTGGGGATGTCTAGAAGCTTATCTTGGAGGTGCTTGCACATGGGTAATATTTTAAATGGGTAAAAATGGTGCAAGTCTAGCCGCGGGTTAATTTTGGGGTCTTAGGGCTCGAAATCAAGTTTTTGGTTTATATTTCGTGGACATTGATCAAGAAGTGATTAAAATATGATCTTAAGGTTAGTAATAAGAAGTATTAATAAAAGTTAGCAAGTGTTTTGGGTTAAAACGGGTTAAAAATGAAGAAATGAGGTCGCGAGTTCCAAATGGGTGCGATTAGGGTTTCTTTAACTTTCAAGACTTATAATTCTTGTACATTTGATCAAGGATGATAGAATACTGACCTTGGGCCTTGTATTAATGATCATTAATGAAATTTGATTGGCGGTTTAAGCTAAAATGGGTTGATTTTGTGTAAATAAGGTTACGGGTTAGATTAGGGCTCGTAATGGTTTCTTTAGGGTTTCTAGCTTTCTATTTCTTGTATATTGCCAAAGTAATGATGGATAATGAATTTTAAACTCATTTTATGAGTTTACAATGGCTCTTGATTACTTATTTGAGATTGAAATGGTTAAAAACAAGAAAACGGGTCGAATGATCATTTAGGGTTCATTTAGGGTTTCTCGGATTTGATTCTTGTATAAATGAAATGAGATTATGAAATAGTGATGGTATATGATTGTTATGGTTGTAAAATAAGTTATTACAACTTATTTGAGTGTTGGTTTGGGTTTATAATGGATAAAAATCGATAAACGGGCTAGGGTTTACTATTTAGCTCGGGTTAGGGTTTAGGGTTTTAAATTAGGGTTTTGAATGTAGAAATAGATATGAAAGCTTATGAATGGAATAATTAGGGTTTACACATTGTATATTGAGTGCAGTAGCTTGTACACAAGTGATGGTGAAGAAATTAGAATGAAAACGGAGGTAAAACGGCTATTTCAGATGTCATGCTTAATGATTTGTACATTGTGCTTTGAAAACTTGTACTTGACTTGGAGGGAGTTTATATTTCAAATGAAATGTTATATTACTTGTATATATGCTTTAGTAGCTTGTATATTCACTTTAGATATTAAATCTTCATGGAATTAGGGTTTAGAGGTATACGATAACGGTTTAAAGCCCATTCTGATATAATGTTGCGAATGGTACATTAGAGGAATAATGTACTTTGTAATAAGGATATGATGATATTGACTTGACATATTGTGATGTTTGCTTGACATATATGAAGACAGGATGACATAGGTAGGTTGCGTGAGCTCGTCTACTTTAGTAAGTTACATGACATACTGAGATATTGACAATGCATGTAATGTAATAAAGCGAAAAATTTCCCCGTATAATTGTGATAATAGTAAAATAGGTTGATGAAAATTCCGAGTTGTTATATGCCTATACTACTACTACAACGATTAGGTGCTCTGCCTAGGGAGTTGTAAAACTCGTGTAGAAGTCTAACGACGACCGCATCAACCTCATAATTAAAAGCACTAAAAGTATATACTAGCACCTCACATAAGTGTTTGGGATTCTCTCTTTCACTCTGGTGTATAATAAATTATAACAACTATGAGGAAACGGAAAATCAACACTCATTACATGTCATAGCATATAAATTACAATAGACTTGGTAAAGGATCAAACCTCCACCGCTAGGCGCAAGAATTATTCATTACTATCAAAGAGGTCTTTTTAAAGGGTTGTGGGGTGTAGGTGTAAGATAACATTAACGGAAACAGAAATGGATGGGATACATGTAACAACCGGAGTTTTTGGCCGACGTTTATCCCGTGCCGCGTTTTATTTTCTTTTTGCGATTTTGGAATAATTATTTTATTTTCGTCATTTTTGGCCGTCTCGGCAAAAATCATCGTTCTTGGCTACGTCGCAAGCCGTGTTTAAGATTTTATCTATTTACGCGGTTTAGAATTTTTAATACCCCATATTTATGCTTCGGAAGCTAATTATTTTATTTTAGTATTTTATGACCTTTCTCCTGCGTTCAAGCCGAAACCGTGTCGAAAGTCTTGTTTTTATGTGATCTAATATTTTATTAAATGTTTTAGCGCAATTAAAGTGGAAAAAAATAGGCGAACCATGGTTCGAGCCATATAGGGCCGGTCACCATGGCTCGAGCCAACACACTTGTTACTTATTTTTGGCTAAAATGGAAGGCTAAGGACTTTATATGCATTGTTTATAAACATAAAAACACACACACATATAATCATAAACCAAAAATGGTGCTCACTCCCTTCTTCCTTTCTCTTGACCGACGAGCACCACACCACCACCAAAACTACCGTCGAGTCACATGCATTACGATCCAACTAGAAAATAATCATCCTTACACTAATCTAAACATATCCCCATAAGAAAATTTAACATGCATCAAGTATTTTTCAAGTTTTGATTTGAGCTAGTTTCTTAAAGATTTTTGGGTAAGGTTGTGTTCAAGAGTAATAGATCTAGTGATTTTGCAAGGTTTGTTTGGGGTAAAAGGTTAAAGTTTGATCACATTGGGGTGTTCTTGGGTTCGGCTAACAAAGGAAAAAGAGGAGGGGTTCGAGTTGATTTTTGATCTTGATTTCAAGCTACTTTTAATTTTATTTTTGGTTAATCTTGTGTTTTTGTTGTTGCATGATATGAATCCACACATGCATAAGCTAAATTTAGATATTTGTGAAGTTTGGAGTGATTGAGGTTGATTTAGATGATGCAGATAGGTTAGCTAAGAGTGTTTTTGAAGTTATTGTGAAGTGAAAATGGCGATTTGATGGGTTTTTATAGGCAAATTCAAGCAAAATCTGGTACGCCACTTTTGGGTGTCGAAAATATTTTGGATCTACATTTTTATTAAAGATTGTGAAAGAGCATATTCTTGTGGTCGTTTTGATATAAAGTTGGTTTTGTAACTCTTAAAAATAAAGATTCTACGGCCAAATGAAGTTTAGAAAAACTTATATTAAAGTTTCAGCATTTTATAAAAATTAAGTCTGCGCAGATAATTAAACGCCCATTTCTACCACTTTCGAGTCCGTTTTAGCCTTCCGGCGAATCACGAAAGTTGTCCGGAATGCCGTTTTGCTTTTGACATGTAAAGTTCAGAATTTAAAGATTTGAAACGAAGAAGTTAGGCCAAGCCGAGGGTTAGAAAAATAAAAAATATATTAAAAACTGGCAGAAACTTGCAGGGGCATTTTCCTCATTTTCCTTCGAGTTTCGGGTCTCGGGTAAAACTAAAAAGTTGTCTGAAACGTCGTTTTACATCAAAATGCTTTAGAGTCCGAGTCGTGAAAATGTATTTTAGCGGGTCATTTTGGACGGGTCAGACTTAAAAAAAATTTATAATAAAAAGTCAAAGTAAAAGTCAAACAAGAATTTAAAATTGTCATTTA
Organism: Tanacetum coccineum; assembly: GCA_026074375.1. Taxonomy (NCBI): domain Eukaryota; kingdom Viridiplantae; phylum Streptophyta; class Magnoliopsida; order Asterales; family Asteraceae; genus Tanacetum; species Tanacetum coccineum. The sequence goes on from BQNB010083032.1 coordinate 19,669, forward strand.
GTCATTGTAAGTGTTGTTCGGGTTGATAAAAATAATAACTAATATTATTTTAAGGTCAACGCTACGGTGAGACCATCGGTCGTTTCACAAATGGCGACGAACTCTCAAAATTGTATAGTACTATACCATGCTATATATATATATTATTTATTTATATAATTATATGATATTATTATTTAATATCTATATATATATATTGATTATATATATATATTTATTATCATTATATATATATATATATATATATATATATATATACGAAATGTAATGTCGGGGACGTGATTATGTAATTAAACATTGGTGTATTGGAGATTGGCGAAATAAGGAAATATTTTTGTTGATTATTTTTGGATATCCAGACTTACCTAAAAATAATACTTCTGATATAGAGCTTCCGAAAAATAGATGGTTTTCAAAGAGTAACGGCAACCTAGTAGAAGGGAAAATCTTGGATTTAATCATTAATAGAAAAATAGGCTTAGGGGCGTTAGGTTTGGATCCGATAAATGTTACTTTATATTCTATATATATATAATATATATATATATATTATATATATATATATATTTATATATTATTATATATATATGTATATATTGTTGGACGATCGTTTGAGTAGATGGTATCTAGTATTTTTCTAATTGGTGACATAAATCTAAGTCGCGATCGAGTGATCTTGATTGTTGCTCGTGATTATATTGGTTGTCTGATCATCGCCCTTCGTCAAGGTGCGTTGCTTAAAATCACATTTTCTCTTTTAATGGTTTTCATAAACTGTTTTCGAGGTGAGAATACATGCTCGCTTTACCAAGTAAACTTATTGATTTCTACTACATAAGCGTTACATGACTATTTTTACTAAAGCTTTTACTTGCGTACTACATGACTTCTAATAAATGTGTGATACATGGTTGTTTACTTATGAAATTACTAAAACTTGATTTGCTTACTATATGATTTGAGATCATTGAATATCTATATATGAAACCATGAGTTTTGAACACATTACTTGTTTTAAATGGGACACAAGTGCTTGAAGGGTATGCCTGACCCGATTATGAGATTATCCGCATGAGTCGCTATTGACAAAGTCCCTAATTTCGTGAACCGTTAACTATAGGGCTGAGCATATGGACCGTTCGACCGGACCGAACCGGACCGACCGTACCGGACCGAACTTATTTCGGTCCGGGGTTTTGGACCAATTCGATCTTCGGTCCGGTCCGGTCTTATCAAAAACCCGAAGATTATGTCGTATAGGACCGGACCGGACCGAAGACCGACCCGGACCGGACCGTACCATTTCGGTCTGGTCCTCGGTCTGGCATTTTGGACCAACTCAGTCTCGGTCCGGTCCGGTCTTGGCCGGTCCGGTCCGGTTTTTGACCGATGCTCACCCCTAGTTAATTACCTTTCAGGGTAAGCGCTAGTACAAAAAAATAGATCTATTGGGTTGACACCCTGTCCAGGGTCTGAATCCTGAATTGAATAGAGAACACCCTGTAACGGACATTTTGTATTGTAGAAGTAGATGGTATGTGGAAATTATACCATAGAAATGTGGGGCAAACTTTGTGCACAATCACTACATCAGGATGTGTATGGTCAAGGTGTCAGTGTCACGAGCTCAATGCAATAATGGATTGAAAGTTTTCCTTTATGCTTACAAATTTTGATATTATACTTGTGTTTCGCTTTTGGTTATAAACTCTATGAATTCACTCAACTTTTATTGTCGTTTTTAACATGTTTATCCCAGGTGATTATGAAGTGCTTGCTTGGATGGGAATGGTGCGTGGATATCCAGGATTTAGACTCGGTGAACAATTCACATTCGATAAGAGGATTTTTGATAAATCGAGTCGTGTTGTGACGTATTTAGAATAATTTTTCTAAAATTGTTTGGGGACCTGTGCACTCTGATCTTATAATAAAATCAAATATGATACTTATATTAAAAACGTCTCTTTTGAGGTCGTTTTCTGTAACTCGTGTGTATAAACTATGAAGTAGCACCTCATTGTGTATTCCGCTGGGCATTATGAAAATGGGGGTGTTACAGATTGGTATCAGAGCACTGGTTATAGCGAACTAGGTCGTTTTCAAAAACCTGGACTATAACTGTTTTTGAAAAATTTTGACGAGTCTCTCACCGTTGTCTGATATCCGCGCACATGCTTCCTGATTCCGCATATGCTCTATGTAGTGTCTTTAGTTGTATACTATGTGTGTAACAAGTGGGTAATACTTGGTATAAGTATATTATATATATATATATATATATATATATATATATATATATATATATATATATATATCTATATATATCTATATACGTATATATAAATATATATATATATATATATATATATATATATATATATATATATATATATATATATGTGTGTATGTATATATATGTATATATATATGTATGTATGTATGTATATACGGCATCCGTTCTATGATGTACTGATACGTATATATGTTTTGATAATTCGCTCCTCGCAAAGAGTTTAATTTTGATAAAGTATTGATGCTATATGATGAAAGAATCGCTGTTATATGATGAGTATTTAACTCTGGGCTATGATTTCGCTCTTTTATGTCTATCTTATGACTTCTTACTATATACCTTATATCGGTCAATTGTATAAATATTGATCACTCTGGTTCTCGCGAACCTTCTGGGTTACCGCTATTTACTTATATAAAAGTAATCTATATAAGTGTTAACTATTTTCGATCACTTATGTCTACTTTGTAGAGAGCCTCTATGTTTTTACATGAAAGTTGTTTATGCGAATACTAAAGCTCTTCTAGGACATCGTGAGTGATGAAATGGTCTCTAGATATTTCCCGACGCATCATGAGTGATGCGATGATTTCTAAAATATTTTTGTGGCTTCACTTTGTTCTCTTTGGATGATATCAAAATTTGGCATAAGTTTGTCAATCCCATGGTAAGTTCAATAGTCGACTCTGAGTTTGAACACTCACCTCATATCTTTAAAGGGTGTTAAGTAATTAGGTATGGCTTTGTATTGAGGTTTGGAGGAATTAAATTGGTGTTTGGTTGGATTTTGAAATGGATTTTTATGGCAGTTTGTAACCAGCAGGTTGTGGGGTTAATTACGAAATATTTTGGTTATGAGATGTAGATCCCACTTCAATATAGATCTTTCTAGCCTGTTAAGGGTTGTAGCCAATATGGATAGTTCTACACTAACTACAGGAGAAACAATGACTATGAACACTATAAGTTATGCATAAACTAACTTATAAATGCTAAGAAGAACAATGAATATTAATAACTAAACTTTTATATTGATCTGCCAAAACAATTACAGATTACTAACTATGAGATTGCTTTTTGGTGAGAGATGTTTCTTTTCTAATGCCGTAGGGTTCCTTTTATACACCAAGGATAAACCCTAACAGACTTACAAAACGCGTAAAAGATAATGCATATCTTTTCCTATAATATATCAAGCATATCTCTTAAACGGTACTAACTATTTTGTACTGATGGTACAAACTAATACTATCAGTACAAACTATAACTATCGGTAATAACTATTATAACTAGCTATACTAAGTTAGGAAAACATAATTCCCAACAATCCTCCCCTAAACATGTTTGTTGAACTTGTTTAACTTCATGTTTCTCTGATGTAGATATCTCGTACTTCATGGAGGATGTATCCAAACACTTTGTCAAATCTTGATCCGATCTTTGATAATTTTGACATCTTCAGCTATCCCTCTTTATCAGCAACATGTCTTCTCAGCAATACAATAATATCCAACTAAGTTGGCTTTGTAGTTTTTGGAAAACTACCAGCCATTAACGGATTTGATGTTCCTTTACCAGTAGCCGTTTGCTCTGGGATAGCCAATTCTTCATTGTAAACAACAAGGTGAATTGAGAACCTTATAGTTTTGAGTAAACTATCAACTATCAACGGATTTGATTTGTCTTTACCATAAACCGTTTGCTTATGGACTAGTCAGTTCTTATGTCTGTTAAACATGGTGAACTGATGACCATTTGTTGTGTGGTTTTTCAACCAACACTCAAAGATCCTCCCCATCTCCATTAGAGTTTTCAGGTTCCAACTCTGCAACTAACTTCTTGACAAATCTAATCAACTTTAATGCCATAGTACTGTCTTCTTCAGATTCCAACTTTAATTCTAGCATTTGCAACGATACTTTCTTTCTCAAAGGATATTTTTTTCTCAACAAGCATATGAATGACTAATCCTGCCTCAGTCATTAAAGTATGTACCCCTGAAGAACCATGTAGCTTCCAACTTACTACATTCTAATCCTGCTGTGAGTTCCAAAACTCATCTTCATTACTTGGATTAAACATTATCATTAAGTCTCCCCAAAGTACTCTATCAAAACCTTCAGGTATCTCATCTTGGTATATGTCCATCACAAGTTGATATACAACACTCAAATCCTCTCTATCAAATATGGAAAGCATTCTCATCAAAGTACTAAAGTATCTCTTTTGTCCATTGCTTCTAATCACCACGTTTAGATTAATCTCTTCTAAGTCTTTAGTTTCATCATATTGTGGTTTATTTCCAAGATACTCAGATTTCCATTCTATGATAGGATACTTCTTGTCAAGTATTTCATAATCTACCTCTTTGTCCTCATCTGGAGCTATTGTTAAGCACAATCTCAGCTCATCATTCTCTTTCTCACTATTAGTTTCATCATCCTCAGAAGTGTGTTTTCTGAATCTTCTTTTTCTTGACTTTAGCTTTTTCCTTGTGCTAAGTTTTCTCTTTTTGGTACCTTCTTCTTCTTTACTTTCCTCCTTAATATTGTAATCCTTCTTTGTACCAGTAGCTTTCTTGTTCACATCTTTTATTAGCCTTTCATCCTCAGCAGAACCAATAGCAATAAAGTTTTCATCAGACCTTTTTACCTTTTCATACAAAACTTGTATTTCTTCAAAATTCTTAGTCTTCTGATCAGAATGCTTCTTTCCTCTAACATGCTTCAAATATGTCATCATTTGGTTTCTTAGCTGAGTTCTTGTAGGTGGTCTACTTTTGATTTCAGCTGCTCTTTGTTGTGCAAGAAATCTCCTTTGAGCAGCAATAGTATCATGAAGTAATTTGACTCTCTCTTCAATAGTGAACTTTTCTCTCTCTTCTTCTTGAAGCCTTGCAGCTAGAATGCTATCAGCTTTAATTCTAGCCTGGATATCATCATAATCTCTTATAAGTGCAGCCTTAGTAGCTTCCTCTTCAGCCAACTTTTTCTTTTTCTCTTCTGTTTCCCATTCCTTTTGAACCTTTCTGGCTATCTCTTCATCATTAGCAAGTTGAGCAAACTTTCTTTCAGCTTCATTAACCCCTTCTGATTCAGCATCTGACTTAGCTTCTTCCTTAAGAACTTTCTTTCCTTTATCTTTAGGATCAATCTTAAGAAGAGGCTTCAATGTTAACACTGATCTTGTTGATGTAGGCCTTGGTCTATCAGAGTCTTCAGCATCTTTAATCTCAACACCTTTTTGCTTAGCCTTATTTTGGCTCATGGATACTAGAAACTCATCAATGGTTTCATCATCTCCAAAAACTGTTAGAGTAGCTGTTGGAGTAGCATTTTCATCTGAATTTCCATTTTTAAGCTTAACAGTACCTTCATCAATCTTGTCGGTACTAACTTTTGGCTTGTCAGTACCTTCATCTGGCTTGACGGTACTAACTTGATCTTCAGTACTTACTCCCTTTTCATTATGAGCATCCTCAGTCTCCATGTAATCCATTGCATCAAAATCATCAAGATCATCAAAAGCTTGATCCTTGTGTGCATTTGTTAATGTAGGCCTTGGTCTATCAGAGTCTTCAGCATCTTTAATCTCAACTCCTTTTTGCTTAGCCTTATTTTGGCTCATAGATACCAGAAACTCGGCAATGGTTTCATCATCTCCAAAAACTGTTAGAGTAGCATCTTCATCTGAATTTCCATTTTTAAGCTCACCAGTACCTTCATCAATCTTGTCGGTACTAACTTTTGGCTTGTCAGTACCTTCATCTGGCTTGACGGTACTAACTTGATCTTCAGTACTTACTCCCTTTTCATTGTGAGCATCCTCAGTCTCCATGTAATCCATTGCATCAAAATCATTAAGATCATCAAAAGCTTGATCCTTGTGTGCAGTTGGTTTAGATTTGGCAGTTTTCCTCCCCTGTTTGGATACAGACTCCTTCTGCATCCATTTTTGCTGCATAGATTTCTTTCCTGCCAATCTTGTCTTTATAGAAACACTCTTCATCCAAGATTTGTGGTGTGTGATCACAGGTTTGGCCTTCTTCTTAAGCTTCTTGATCTATGCCTTCAAATATTTAATTTCTTTAGCTTGAATTGTGACCTGTTTACACAAAGAAACACAAAGATCATATACACTTTGGAGTGTCAGGCCATCCTTATTCCTTGATAGGGACCTATCACTGGATGACTGACCTCCATGATTCCCACCAGAACCCTCTGGATTAGAATCAGGAATAGGGATTGAAGGAGAAGGTCTGGGAGATAGGTCAGGCTGTGACTCAGGTTGGTCTTCACTTGGGTGACGAGGAGAGGGTATTGGTTGGGATGCAGATGGTCTTTCTGAAGCTTCACCCTCATCCTCTGTTGGTTGAAACAACATAGAGTCAAATAATGGTGTGACATTCCCTGAAAAGTTTTTACCCTTTTTAACCATAAATGACAAAACCTTACTAGTCAGGGCATTAATAGGGAAGTGATCTAAAGGAACAGGCACATTCTTTAACTGTGTAGCCAAAAAGACCGAAATAAATCTTGGATAAATGACAAACTTTTTCTTTGCATCCAAGTGTCTCATCATACCATCAAAAATTAATTTTGAAAAATTGTATTTTTGATTAGTTGCTAAACAAATCACTGCTGTGGCAATATTAGTGGGAATTTGATCCCAATAAGTGCTTTTAGAACTTATGCAGTGATTCATGGTATGAAAAAGAAATTTCCATTGAGGTGAAAAACAAAGTGTTAAGTATGCTCAGATAGTTAGTACCGTTAGTATAAATAGGTTAGTACCGTTTAAAGTTGTATGAGATTCGTAGGAAAGGATATGTATTTTTCTTTTGTGCATTTTGTAGTCTGTAGGGTATATCTTGGTTATAAAAGGAAAACCCTACAGGCATTAGAGTGAGAAGAACAAGAACACCTCATCTTATCACCATATCTCATAGGTTAGTACTCTGTATAACACTTTAACAGATTAATAGAATCCAGTTAGTTTTTCATTGTTCTTCTTAGTACTATTGTGTAGATTCCGCATATACAATTAGTATTCATAGTCAGTATATAGTCAATCTGTATTTGTACAAGTTGGCTATCACCCTTAGCAGGTTGTAAAGATCTGTTCAGTTTGGGACTCACAATATTAGTGGGAATTTGATCCCAAGAAGTGCTTTTAGAACTTATGCAGTGATTCATGGTATGAAAAAGAAATTTCCATTGAGGTGAAAACAGGTCCCCCTCATACCCCATTAGCTGAATAGTATCAAATATAGCCTGATTGTTCAAAGTATGTATCCCATCAGCATCATCAAAAAGAAGATCACTTCTTATTGATGCCTCTGAGATAGTCACAGGCTTGCCAACAACTATGGCAATAATATACCTAACATTGTTGATTGTTTTGGATTTAGCAGACATCCAGAACTATTCAACAAAGGTAGTAGAGACTACAGGATTTACAGTGAGAGCATAGTAAATTATGCTTCTTGTAAGAAAGTCCATAATCTCATGGAACTCAGCATCCCCATTAGTCTTCTCTAAATAAGCGATCATGTTGTGTTTAGGGCATGATTCAAGAGCAGCCATAATTGACGAATTGATGATTGTCGGTGATGAAAAGATTAGGGTTGTTGGAAGGGAGCGATTAGGAGATTTTATGTGAGTAAATTGTGCAATTTAGTTGGGATTATATAGGTTGAACAAACCCAAGATCAAAGAAACTATTACAATTTACACTTTAGACCCTTGAAGGTATTTTCTTCAACGGCTTTATAGCGGTACAGACTTTGCCTGTCGGTACTAACGATAAGCCTATCGGTACTAACTTTTGTTAACCAAAAATTGAAGAAGTTTGGCAACAAGAGCTCTTTAGTACCATCTATAGCTCTCTTCAATTGCACTCTAGAACCCAAATAACTCTATAAAAAACATCACCATGATCAAGATCCTTCTTCTCACACAACACTTCATACAAACTGTACAACAAATAATATTGCCTCCCCTTAACTAATGCAGCCTATGGATTGATCATCCCAGTAGTAACAACCAAGAACCGGAACTTGCTAACATCAAATGTCTTGGTTAGAAGTTCAGCTACATTGTTATCTGTGTGAATCTTAGACACCTGAATCAATTGTTTCTCATAAGCATCCCTTATGAAATGGTGCCTAATTTATATATGCTTGGTCTTGGAATGAAAGACTGGGTTTTTAACAATGCAAATAGTGCTCTCATTGTCAATATAAATCCTTGTATTCATAAAGTTAAACCCATAGTCCAACATTTGATTCTGAATCCACAAGACCTGTCCATAACAATTTACAGCAGCAACATATTCTGCCTCTGTAGTAGAAGTAGCCACAATTGTTTGCTTCTTGCATTGCCATGAAATCAACCTATGACCAAGAAATTGACAACCTCCTGTTGTGGATTTCCTGTTAAGGTTAGCACCATCATAGTCACTGTCTGAATAAGCTATCAAGTCAAAAGATGATTCTCTAGGATACCAAAGGCCTAGTTTAGGTTTGCCTTTAAGGTACCTAAAGATCCTTTTCACAGCCTTAAGGTGTGAAGTTTTAGGAGTAACTTGGAACCTGCTACAAGCACTGACAACAAACATAATATCTGGTCTAGAAGCAGTTAAGTACATTAAAGATCCAATCATGGATCTATAAAGATGCACATCCACATCTGCTGCTTCCTCATCCTTAACCAGTTGCTCATGAGTCTCAATGGGAGTACTATAATGCTTCACACTCATAAAATCAAACTTCTTTAGGATTTCTGTAACATATTTATCCTGACTTATGAAAATACCATCTGCATTCTGCTTGACTTGTAATCTAAGAAATAATGTGAGTATCCCCATAGAACTCATTTAAAATCTCTTCTTCATCAAAGCTTCAAACTCATCACACCAAGACTTTCTTGTAGAACCAAAAATAATATCATCCACATATACTTGCACTAACATGATATCCTTCTTGTCCTTTTTTATAAATAGTGTCTTGTCAATAGTTCCTCTTCTATATCCACTTTGCTCTAAAAAAGTAGATAATGTGGCATACCAAGCTCTAGGAGCTTGATGTAAACCATATAGTTCCTTGACAACTTTATATACCATGTTGGGGTACTCAGGATCTATAAATCCTAGAGGTTGAGATACATAAACTTCCTCATTAATTTTC
>BQNB010083033.1:5468-17842 GCA_026074375.1 Tanacetum coccineum
CCAGTTGTTGTGCCATATTTTTAAGTAGTAGACAATTGTGCAATATGACAGTGAATACATGCAATAGATTAGATACCAACATAGCAACTCCTTGCTATCATATATCCATAGATACACAACCAAAATGATACCAACACTTCTCAAAGTTCTAGCTCTTAGTTTACTCGCACCTAAAGCCTACCAGCTGGAGCTATACATAGGGCGGAAGATCCACAAGTTCACAAGTTCACAAGATCACAAGATCCACAAAACAAGTTCAACCAAATCTCATGTCATTCACATAGCAGTCATAGGCACATAGCATTGTCCAAAAAGATAAAACGTTTCGCACAGTAATGAAAACAAGTTCAAAACAAATTTGAGTATCATTTTCCCCCAACGGAAAAGAGTTAAAAAGTGGGGCTACGAGAACTCACCTTAAGCAAGAAGGTGATAAGTAGCAAAGATCTAGATCAAACAAGCAAATGCAACGACGTCCGAGCATGACCTAGTCCAATTAATGTTCAATTTAGATCTATGCTTTCAAAAAGAGGTTATGATTGATGCATAGAGGTCAGATGTGCGTTGTACGGTCACCCTTAACGTTATTTGTGGTGCGATGGTTAACGACTTAGATTCAAAGATAACATGTTCTAGTTCATACCTTAGTATAATATACTTATACTATTTAAGTAAAAATAGACAAATAATAGAAGAAGACTTAGAAAATAAATATTCAGAATATATTTTGGTAAGTCCATTCGGTAACCTTATTTACTTTGATTACTTGTATAGTTTATAGGAAAGGAGACGTTTATTTATACAAGACGACTATAATTATAAAATATATATTTTTCATCTTTTAGTCGACTTATTAAAATAATAATATTTTATTATTTTGTCGTAAAATGTAAGTATAAGATTTTTACGAAAATTCGGCATGACCTATTCGTTTACACAACGTTTTCCAAGGTTTCAAACACTTTTTCTCAAATTTCACCATTTTCCGACAAGATGCCAAAAATTTATATCTCGCTACGTTTACCAAAGCGTATTTCTTTAACGACTTTCAATACTTATATAAATATTTTTTACTTTTCAGAAGTTCGTCTAAACGATACAAATGGACTAGTGTTTAGCTTATTAGACCTTAAGGCCCAATAGAGGCCCAACGTTATTTTCAAGTTCCAAGATCCAATTTAGGTTCAATACCATATATAATATCAAATATAAGTCCGAGAAATAAACCACAATGCAAGCCAAGACTCACGGACCAAGACCGAGCCATGGTTGGGCTTGTCTTATTAGGTCGTGGCCTCCCTTAAGCCAAATAAGCTATTCGTACTTATTTTCAATTCGTCATGTTATGTTAGGCCTTAAATAACATAATGAGCTATAACCAAAAGCTACAAAAATAAGCCAGGCCACAAAAAGCTCACAATAAGCCCACAATAAGCCATGGCTTATTGGGCTCTTTGGGTCGTGGGTTACAATAAGCCCAAAAAGAAGTCCCTTAAGCTTTTAAATAAGCTAATAAGCTACATAGTTCGTTTAGATACCAAAATAAGTTACACAAAATAAGCGCACAAAAATAGATACCAAAGTAAATAACCCAAAATCATGTTCCAAAAACCCTTATTTAACCGAAAGTTTCATAGGTTCCAAAATAAGCCGCATAAGCTTATTATTTAAGCTAGACCGAAAATAAACTATATAGTGTCTAAATGTTTTTCAACCATCACAACCACGACATCAAAATGATAAACCCTTATCTCCTAGGTCACTCGTTCGAATCAAACCGAACACCCCTTTTATTTATTTCAAAATTTTAGTTTACGATTTTAAGAAAACGCACCGTACAACATTCATATATGCATCTATTTACACTCAAAAGTACAAAAATATTCAAGATAAGATCGGCTTACAAAGAGGGTTTTGTAGACAAGATTGACACTAACCGGACAACCCAAATGTTGTTTAAAAGATAGCCGGACTATTAGAACCAACCCAAAACTTCTATGTCTTCATGTTCTTGATCAAGTTGCAAAAATTTTATGGATTTGTATGTGTGTGAGAAAACAGACGAGCAAGGAACCAAAAGAGAACAAAGAAAATTTTGATGATAAAATGTGAAATGTGTGTTGTGGCTTAAGGTTTAAGCATGATATAGTACATGGGGACCAAAGACAAAAAACATACTACCCCACTTGTCCCCTAAAGGACTCGAACCGGACATGGGTATCCAAGGGCTCGGGATGCTTGCGTTTTGTGTCGGGTTCGCTTAAGACTCAAAATTCACGATTTTCAAATGTTACCCGAAGTTCCTAGTATTTTTAATACCAAAAATACTTTTTCCCCATGAATCTCGATTATTTACACGACATATTTCACAGTTAAATTGCCTTAGATTCGGTTTGAACATTAACGGACGAGCCGGGACTCGTTATAAGAAATCTCAAGCTATACACGGGACAACCTCCCGGAACATGATCACATAGATAAAATCCTCTAAAAAGGATTAACACAAGCATGTATCACTAAGATAACCAAGATCAACATAGATTCACCACCATCAACACGGTAATTGCTCAAACGAAACTAACAAGAGTCAAATAGTCAAAGGACCTCAATATTTATTGGGGAACATATAGATCCTCAGAAAAAGTTCAAGGGTTTACAATCAAGCCCAATTGATGGGGGGGGGGGGGGGGGTGATCATAATGAACTTGCAACGTTCCAAATTTACCCGTACCTTTGTTAAAATTGATTACACAATTGCGTAGACTTTAGATTTAGATAGAGTGTGTTTGGGTTACCACTGGAGTCCATGAATTTGATGCACGAGGAATAGTTGGAGACGAGATACTACAAAGAATAAGATGCACCGATTGATCATCATTGATGAACTCCTTTAAAAGGAGCATGTTTCGTGCCGTTTCAAAAGTAGGAAGGGGTTCACGATGTTGGATGATTTTGACAAGTGTAGCAAAGTGAGAGTCGAGTCCATTAACGGCATAAATTACCAAGTTTTTATTGCTTACAACGTAGCCAAGGTTTTTAAGTCTATCTGCCATAGACTTAATTTTTGTGCAATATTCATTAATAGACATCTTTCCGATCTTGATGGAACGGAGTTCGTTATCAAGATTTATAGCCCTAACATCCTTGTTATCATGAAATAAATTTTGTAGGTAATCCCAAAAAGCTTTTGCATCATCCGGTGTGGTAACGACTTGTTCATTCTTTTTTTTTTTTTTTTTTTTTTTTTTCGTGAGGAGAGTCACTATAGGATCAAGGATCCACATCTGATGAGATCATCAAGTTGCACCACTCCCGGATTAGGTATTAGAACGCACAAGGCCTTCTTCCTTCCCACTGTGATTTAAGACCGAGACTCCAAGATGGATTAAGAAAAAAGGACCTCCAAGAACTGTAGGTATGTATTTCAATGGTCCAATTTAATAGGGACCTTTTTGTTACGCTACAAGGGTTATTTTATGCCGGCTCAAGTGGGTGGAGGAGTGTCTCACACGGACATGGTTGCCAATTTTTGGTAAGTTTCAAGAAGGTACGGTGAGTTTGTAGGTGGTGAAGGACGAGACAAATTAGGAGAGATTTACTGAAAGAAGAGAAAATTAGAGATAAGCTAAGCATGTTCTGGTTCCAACAACTCTGTTGGTCTTATCCTTTACTAGTTCACCTTTATTAGCTGCTTTCCAAGTACCACCATTTCTACTTTTTCTATTGGTCCGGTCTCCATTAAGGTGATTCCGCTCCTCGAATTTGGGGGTCAAAAGTAACAGTTATTTTTCCAAGAACAATATTCCTGGTTTGTTGTATATTAAAAAACATAAGAATCTAATTTTAGAGACAAGTACTCAAAATTCAACAACTTTATAACAACTAGACAATCAATATACAAATACATACATCATAGTATCTTGGTAAACTAATTTTAAACACTCAAACGCCTGATATTTTGATTATCACAAAAATAGTTAAAAAATAGAATAAAATTGATAATTAGAAAAGAGAAATCAGATAAAAAAATGATAAATCAAAATTGAGGTTTAAACTTTAAAGGATGAGATTTGATTTGATTGAATTTGGTTTTTTGGGTTTGTCGATTGTTATGATGGGTGCGACCTTCTTCCGCGAAAAAAAAAAGGCAATTGAGACCAATTTGGGTATAACTTTTTTTGAAATATTACAATTTACTCCTAAACTATGATATAATAACTTTTAAGTACATGTATATTTTATATATTTTGAAACATATCTAACAAAAAACAAAAGTTTAAGAATTTAGTGATAAATAAGGAAATTCTTAGGTTGGAATTTCTGTTGATTAAAAAGAAATGAAAAATATAAAAATTAAGAAAGTTTCTATTAAGTTAACCAATTTTAATTTAAAATACGAAAGTCCCACTAAGTGATTTGCTTTAATATTAAAAGATAACTTCTTTTTAGCATAATCGAATTTGAATCAAAAAAATCTCACTTCAAACACATCCCTACTGGCAATCCAAAGAGATAAGAACAACGGGGCCCACAAGGACCCAACTCTATCTTAATCCCACACCAAAAGTCCCTCAAGAATTTTTCAAAACCGGTAATATAACAAGCATAACCAAACATACCACAAGAACAACCAACACCATAACCTAACAACCCAAGACCTACGTCCCACTCCCAGAAAAAACACACTTCAGTTTCATCACATATAACAATCTCCGTCCCATGTCGGATCCTCTTCGGTCGATTCGGAGTGACTCCCGCAGATCCACACTTTCTTCTTGTGAATAATGACGCGGCGTGTCTATAACTTTATCCGACCAATACGTGAGACATCAACGGTATTTAATTTTATTTGGATGTTATCCTTATCAGATTTGTTTTGAAGGTGACGAAGTTGTTTGGTGGGGTGGTTAAAAGGAGCATCGTACATTGGTTTGGTGGGTTGGGGTTTTTCAAAGAATCAGTATGTGGCTGCTACGGTTGAATTGACGAGAGGGTTAGGTTTTAGACGGGTGGCACTAAAAGAGGCGCCAACTTATCACGCTAGAGATACCATGTTAGACAATGAAAACCCGTGGGTGTACGTTATTAATAACCACTATTTTTATAAATTCAAAAAACAAGATAACTTTAACACCTAATGGACCCTAAGCCCACAACCGGGCTTGAGCCGACAAACTTAATCCATCCTAATAATTTTATGTTTAGAACTGAGATTATCGTAATTTTTCATTTTAGTTTGATACTTCTCAGACTCAGTTTCATTGATTCCATACTATATTTTATTTGTCCTAAAACATTGTCCTACTTTCTGAATAATAAATAGAGAAAATTATACCGTTGGTCCCTAACTCTTTAAAGTTCAATGTCTTCAGATCTCAAAATCGACGAATGCACTGATAGTCCCCCACATCTTTTGTGTACGCTAGGTACCAAAACACTAACGCTCGATAAAATTCTCATTCGTAGCTAGGGCTTTTCGCCTTGTCATCATTTTTATTTTCCAATCACCCTATAACACAATGTTTACTTAAACTGTCCTAAAGAAGGTTAACAATTGATATTTATTTATATTACTATTGAGTTACTATGTAACACTTTCATGCAATAACCATTAGTACAGTGCAATGCATCTAAGGCTATGATAGTTTCATATACCCTTGTAAGATCTACATAAATAACCACCAATATGATTGTAAACCATATTACATTAACATGTCACTCCCGCTTTTTTAGCTTTGAGATATGCAAATAGCTCCTCGAGTATACTAATTCTTGCTTCAAGTTCTAATCCCAATGTATCAACATCCGCAGAATCTTTGGATCCTTCACTTCTTTGATTCATCTTTGCCAAAGTTTTCTGTCTTGTCAACATCAATTGGAGACTGCAAATGACCCTCGCCGTTTTGACTTGTTCCACCACTTCAAGTACCTAGCAGTGAAATATGGCTTAGAGATCGGGGATGGGAAATAAACTTCAACATCCTTAACAGGCCTGGTGTAAAACCTCCAAGCGAGTTCAGGACTTTCATTCACTCGTGCCACGTCACCAGGAACATCTTGGTTCATTCCAAATTGCATAGCAACTCTATGAGGTAAATATTGCTGTATACATTTTCCATCTATCCCAACTAACTCAGAAACTCTTATAAAGCGGACCCATGACTCCAATTCTTCATCTACCCAATCACCAACAGCAGCCCAACTTCCCAAATTATCATATGAATCCTCAGCGTATGGCTGCCAACAAAAATCTCCCAAACCACAATCAACATTTTCTACGCTTAATTTCTTCTTTTCCCATCTAGCAAATCTTGGACCACTACTATCTCCACAATTTTGGAACTAAAATTTTAAACCTTCCCAAATCCAAACTTTGAAGAAGTTGTAAAGGAGCCCAAACAATAACATCATTCTGATCGTCATTTTTCAATGTATATTTTAGAAAGCTTAAATCTTTATAAATGCTAGCAAGTACAGAAGGTGCAAGAGCAAGTTTAATCCCTCTACTTAAACAAACAGCAATTGCGGATACATTTGTAGAAACGGTTGAATACGATGAAGGGAATACAAATCTAGATAACCACAATACAAGAAACGCTTCATGCTCAATTTCACTACCACTATCTTTAAACATCTTCATCCATCCAGACTGTTCAGCTTTAGTATAACTAGATCTTTTCATCTCAACCCGTGTTTCATTTAATTTTGCTATAATTGCTTTAGATTCATCAATTTCGGTATCAGCAAGATTAACAACAGACTGACCCAAAACAAAAGAACCACCAACAACCATCATATCCTGTAAAGTTATTGTAACTTCACCCCATTTAAACACGAAGGTATTAGTTTCATCACACCATTTTTTAGCAAACTGAAGAATCAGGTCATCATCTTTAATGATTTCATAAGACGACTTTAAAACAACATTATATATACATGCTTTTTGCCACATGGATTTGTGAAGTGAATGCATACTATTAACCCAATCTTTCCAACCTTTTAGAAGGGTTCTAAACCCATTAAATGATACTTTTGAAGTACTAGTTTTCGGAGACGATGAATGGTTGAAAGAACAAGGTTTACTTTTGACAGCGGAGGGTTTTAGTAATGGGGCACATGTATGGGTCGGCTGAAAGGGTTTAGTGTGTTTAGGTGATACTTTGGATCTTTTGCTTCTTGATTCATTTTTGCCAAAATTTCTGGTCACATTATCACCAAATGGAGACTGCATACTACACTCGCCAGCTGACTTATTCCACCACTCCAAATACACTTTCACATCTTTAACAGGTCTGGTGTAAAACCTCCAAGCAATTTCCTGACTTCCATTTACTCGTGCCACGCCACCAGGAACATCTTGGTTCATCCCAAATTGCATTGCAACTCTATGAGGTAAATATTGTTGGATGCATTTTCCATCTATCCCAACTAACTCAGAAACTCTTACACAGCGGACCCATGACTCCAATTCTTCATCTATACAATCACCAACAACAGCCCACCTTCCAAACTTATCATCTGAATTTTCAGCATACGGCTGCCAACAAAAATCTTCAAAACCACTATCAACATTTTCTACGCGTAATTTCTTTTTTTCCCATCTAGCAAATCTTGGACCACAACTCTCACTACAGTTAGGCCTGAGATTTTTAAATCTTTCCCAAATCCAAATTTGAACAAGTTGGAAAGGAGCCCAAACAATAACCTTTGTTTCATCATCAGGACTACGATTTTCCAAACTATTTTTCAACAACCATAAATCTCGATAAATACTAGCTAAAACAGGAGGTGCAAGAGCAAGCTTAACCCCTCTACCTAAAGAAACAGCAATTGCAAATACTTTTTTAGTAATAGTGGTATAAGTTGAAGGTAAAACAAACCGGGATAACCACAATACAAGAAACGCCTCATGCTCGATTTCACTACCGCTATCTTTAAACATTGCCGTCCATCTACACTGTTCAACTTTATTACTCGGAGACCTACTTAACTTATCCCATGCTTTATATAACTTCCTTAAAACTTCTTTCGCTTCATCGCTTTCGATATCAACAAGATTAAAAACAGAATGTCCTAAAACAGAAAAACCTCCAACAACCATAATATCTTCCAAAGTAATAGTAACTTCACCCCATTGAAACACAAAAGTTTTTTTTTCATCACACCATTTTTTAGCAAATCCTAAAATCAAGTCATCATTTTTAACAATTTCATAAGATGAGTTCAAAACAGCATTAAAAATTCCTGCTTTTTGCCACGTGGATTTATGAAGTAAACACATACTATTGACCCATTCTTTCCAATGTTTTTGTATCGTTCTAAACCCATAAAAAGATACCTTTAAAGAACATGTTTTTGGGTCAAATGAAGGGATTAATGAAAAGGGTTTAACATTATTATCAATTAAAGTAGCAGAAGAGGGTTTAAGAAATGGGGAAAGTTTTCGGGTCGGGTTAATGGGTTTGGTGAGTTTGGGTGATACCATGAGCTCTGACCTTTCTTCCATGACTGTGTCTTCATCTTCGGGTGGGGTCGCCATTGCTGTAGCTCAACAAATGGATACTCAAAGGTTTGTATGCTGATCGTAAGAAATTAAAGAGGACAAAGATAAAGTTGTTGGGAGAGTTTGGCCTTAAGCAAATTTTAAACTAAAAACTTTTACAAAAGAATTTTAACAAAAGTGTTACACATGAGAATATAAAAGTAAGAAAGAAAATTGATTAGAATGATTTTCATTGGTGACAAATCATTTTGTGAAAGATTGTTTGTAAATATTTTGTAAATGTAGCATTTTCCAATTTGAAACAGGTTAAGTACATTTTTGGTCATGGTTTGCCGACTTTTGATTTAATTTTTCAAAAAGTTTCGGATTTAGCTTTTGTTTCAGATTTGGTCCAATTTTGTTTACATCATTAACTTTGACTAATTTGACCGTTAATTAGGTGGATATTTCATATTATATTAAATAAACATAAATAGACGTAAAAACTCACACTCCTTGTCATCTCTTTCACTCTTCACTCAAACACAAACAAACATGAACCACCCCCACCAACGACCACCATCGCCGAAATTTTGCTATTAACCACCAAACAACATGTTCTAATAACCCTAATATTACACATAATATTCTACGAGCTACGCAGCGGAAATAAACTCATATAGCAACTATAATTAACATAAAACATAAACGAAAAATGTACCTCTAACAACCAAGCTACTGAAGAAACGAGAACTTCTGTGTATTAAACCATGCAAAACCAAAACCTTTCGAGTTATCCACACTACATGTTAACCAATACCACCCGAATGCTAGTTTCACGAACCAACGCTCAAGAATACTACATGTAGTCGAACTAAAAACTCCTTTCCCATAGGGGAGTTTGTTTCGTCGACCACCAAAGAGAAGAGAGAAGAAGGGATGATTTAATGAGCTAGGGGATCCTCCATTTATACAAGATATAGAGCCCTCAAGTTTACCTTATTCCCACTGATGTGGGATAATATGGTTTTCTCTTCTCTTTTATCCTAGGCCGGTTGAACCAACACCAAACATACCCTTGGTGTTGACGTTTTGACTTTTCTAATATTTATGTATAATACATTTGATTACACATTAATTAAAAAGTCTTATAGTTAATTATTCGTAAATGAACTAATTAACGACCGTTAGTATTCTATCGTTGAAATATTAATATATATAATAAATATACACTTATTTTATTATATACATTAATCGAGTATTAATACATATATAATAAATATACACTTATATCATTATATATATATATATACCAATAAAGAGATATCTAAGTGTATACGTGTGTGACCCCCGTAGGCTCACGTATCCCCAGCTGTATAAATATTCATATGACATGAGCATATCCCAACAGCTCCCACTTGCGAATGTTATGGTCATAGAATATAACATACTAACATTGACGAATAGTCTAGCAACATCATCAATGCTCCCAGAAATACCTGAGTATGGTTTCAGTAAACATCTCAACCATCTATGGTTCAAGCTAGTCATATCCTTTTGTTTCAGATACAATGTTAAATATGAATATGGATCAAAAGTCTTTCCATAGTTTAACGATTATGTTTATCGCATCTGTATTGATCTAGATTACTAAATGTAAAAAGAATCATCTTAACTACACTTTGGGTGTGGCCACACAAACATCTGATCAACCCAACGAGGGACCCAATAAGTATCTAACTCCCAAACATGTGGAGGAACAAATTTTGTTTTAACTATAAGTGTCCGTCATGTATTTCAAAATATTTCTGAAAATAGCCTTTATGATTACCTTTTGACAGTGGAGTGGTAGACTAGAATCAAGAAATTCTATCCATACACCAAAAATGCTTCTCTCAATCTGAGGATAAACCAATTCACATTGTTAATGCACCCAATGATGCCAATCCATAAAGTGATTAACACAGGTGGGGTATTTGATATTCAACCTCATTGAATAACATGTGAAGTTGGCAGAATCATCTTTACATATTCTCCATAATACAACCAAACACTCACATTTACCTTATCTTAATAATATTCCGATATTGTTAACTGGCAATGGACATAGTGGAAGCACCAAAACTTTTTCTACGCTTCAATAAATACCCACTTTTATACCCAATACATAAAAATTACAAAAATATATCATATATATGCATTCATAGCCGGATTTGGACTCAAAAATGCAAAGAAAATATCATAGAGAACACATCTCCTTATTTTCATGAGATTATGTCTCATTTAGGGAACATTCAACCCTTAGTCTCCAAGTTTTGACCAAAGACCAAGACTAGGACTTCCTTAAGACCCTCCCTATGTCTCCTTGACTAGTCCTACATATGTATTACTTATACAATGCAAGAGATAGAAAAAACATAACACATAACACTTAGAAAAAAAAAGATCAAAACTCTTCCCTTTTCCTCCCTAGCTCACGGCTCAAAACCCTCAATATACACAACCCATATAAATTTTTCTACCACTTATACAAGCATACACACAACATATCTAAGACCTACTAAGATGATTTGAAGGTTAGGTTAAGTATTTTCAAGTGTTGAAGCAAAGAAAGTGAAATTTGGGTTCTTGGAAAAAATTAAGGGTCCAAATCTTGCAAGCTTGGTTTAAAAATCTAAACAAGGGTTTAGATTATATTTCTCATCATATTACATCACCATAAGGTTATCTAAAACCCTTTATGTCTTTACATTTATCATTTTATGTGTATATAAGTTCTATGTAGTGAAATCACCATTAGGTTACTTTTAAACATGTAAAACATATTTTTGCTTGTGATTATAATTTTGTACACCTATTCATGTGTTATGTGGTTGAATAAATCATGGACTAGAGACCCTAAGGATGTAAGACATGTGATAATAAATGTTATAATGGACTAATAACAAAGTGGTTAAACTAAAAAGTTATAAAAACTAGTTTTAAACATATTTTTCTAAAAATATTCAAAAGTTGCTGTTTTAATTCGAAAAATAAAGCCTTCATTTTATATTTTTATAAAATACTACATGTCATGACGATTCCAAAATGATAAGAAACTCGAAAAACCGATTTATAACGAAAAAGATACGACGATTTCAAGTTTACGTTAAATATATATACTTTTATAAAACTATTTTTATAAAAGTTACTATTCACCACAGAAACTTATATTTTTAAAACATCAATAAATCGATAAAACTATTAAATACGAAGACGTGCTCGAAAGAATCGCTAAAAACGGAGTTAAAACGAATAAGTTACGACATTTACGAGATTTACGATAACTAAATCTATAAAAATAAATATATAACTGTTATGAACAGTAAAATCACTATTCATCAGAAAAACTCAAATTTTGAAAATGTTATATTTTGATAACTCGTCTTAATACGAAGGCGTGGACATAAGAAACGAAAGAAACGGACTTAAAACGAGAAAGTTACGCCAGTTTTACTAAAGTATACTTATAAACGTTTTTTACTTTATAAATATGATTTCACTAAAACAATTAGATGGTGATGTAGCTATATAGAATTATATGTGGTATTAGTTAATCAAAGTACTATATTACTAGGGAGTTTCATAATGAGGCCTCTTCGGGGTGGCGTATCGACGAGTTGTTGGATTTACAATTGTCCTAACTCCTCGTACGTCATGTCATGACCTCTTTAATTATGATAGCCCGAACGATAGTACGATGTAACAACTATAAGATTATATAATGTTATTAATTAAAGTACTCAGTACTTATACGACCTTAATTTAAATATGTAACACCCCCAAATTGGGTCGCAGCGGAATATGGGTCCGGGGCGTGTTACTTTATGGATCAACAACACAAGAGATATAT
>BQNB010083034.1:17291-29149 GCA_026074375.1 Tanacetum coccineum
ATTTGTGGCCGTTTGATGATGTTGATGAGGTGTTCGATCCAATCAGAGATTGACACGTGGGCGAAATGATGTGTAGGGAGATTAACAAAGTTAAGTAATGTAGAGGAGCGGGGGAAAGGAAATTTGTGAAGTTGGGTTGTTTGTGGATTTGGCGGGAAAATCAGTTGAGGTTGTTAGATGGAGGTTTCAAGCCGCGCTTTATGTTTGAAAGTTTGAGCGATTTGCACAAATGGTCCCTGCGTTTCCCCCGTCCAAAATGTAGTATAAAAGAAGTTTGAAGAATGACAGCTCTAGTCCTTGTGGTTTCTTTCTTCTTTTTCTCTTTACAAACAAACTTTTCACCTTTTACAATCTTGGTCCCTTGATCTTCAAAACTTCCAAATAAGCCCTTTGACTTTTATTTGCTTTCTTTCTTGCTGTATCGGGCTGATCCGGCTTTGATCATTGGCTATTTTCACTCTTGTCTTGTCTTTTTCCGTTTCTTGTCGGTTTTTGACTGTTTTTGCTTCTTTTTGTCCTTTTTATCCTTTCCTGCACAATAGACACAAAAGCACACATTTTTCTATTCTTTTGGCATTTTCTTGGCTTTTATTTGGCAAAATCCCAGGTCATTTATGTATACAATTAAGCATTTATCACTGACTTGTTGACCAAACCGTTTGATGGACCACGGTTTAATTACTTGGTGGTTAGCATTGGTATGATCAACCCATAGCAACATTTAAGGGGAGGCTTAGTTGTATAGTTTGTTTAATTCTGGTAGCTAAGTTATCATTAATACTGTTAGTTAAGTTTCAATTAATACTGGTAGGTATGTCATATTAATACTGGTAGTTAAGTAGAGTTAATTCGGGTAGTTTGTTTTTCATTAATTCTGTCTATAAAATTTTCTTGCAGTATGTTTTTCTTTGTTTTAGTCTAATCTTTGCAGGCATAGCATGGATGTGCAGATGAAAGGCAGGAGTAATGAGGTTTTAGCTTTTGTAAATTCTTAGTACATACTTAATTCTGGTTGAACAAGAATTAATTCGGGTTGACTCTTAATTAATTCTGGTTGACCAACATTAAGTCTGGTAGTGAAATTGTTAATACTGGTAGGTTTATTGTTAATGCTGGTTGCGGGAAATTTGACTTTTTCTGACTTATCACTGTTTAAATGTTACCGTTAGAGATTTTTACGGCGCAATAGTCGTACAACAGAGAAGCTATATATAGATAAAGTTTGATTTCTCTTTCATACTTTTCTTTTTTATTGCTATCTCCTTTTTGCAAAGTAAAAATTTCCTTTATAACGAAAATAGTCAAGAGTTCTGTTACCAGCATCTACAAATTTCGCTCGCATCAAAACCCAAGTATATTGATACGATTGTCAAATGGCTCAATTAAAGTATTGTGACAAACACAATCAAGTGGGGTTTTTGCGCAAGCCTGACGAAAGTGCAGGGTTTGCTGAGATAGTGGATTTTCTTTGAGGTTCCAACCTCAGGTATGCCTTAACTTCTAACCCAACTATCTATGATTCCCTTGTAAAACAGTTTTGGCAGACTGCTACTGCCAATACTAAAGCTGATGGGTCTCTAGAAATTAATGCAACCATTGATACCATAGGGTACACAATCACTGAGGCGTCTATTCGAGATTCACTTCAATTAGAAGACGCCACAGGGATTACTATGTTGCCAAATGATGAACTTTTTGAGGGAATGGGGCAAATGGGGTATCCTACTGATGGAACCTTTACTTTTTGGAAAAGTTTTTTCACACCCCAATGGAGATATTTAGTCCACCATCTTTTACACTGTATAAGCTCTAAAAGTGGTGGATGGGATCAATTCGGTAGCAATATTGCTACTGCTTTGATTTGTCTATCCACTAATAGAGTTTATAACTTTTCAAAACTTATTTTTGATGGTATGGTGGCAAATTTGAAAAGCAAGACAAAGTTTTTGATGTATCCTCGTTTTCTGCAAATGATTTTGAATATTCAAACGAAAAACAAACATCTTTATCTAGCTGTGAGCCTGACCAAAAGATCTTTGGGAATATGAAAAGGGGTTTTCGAGGGGCACCAAGACCTTTATTGCCTGCTATGTTACTTGTGGCTACTAACCCAAATGCAGGTCAAGAACATGATGCTGTGGCTCCATCCCAACCATCATCATCAACACCCCCAGTACCATCCACATCATCTCCTCCAGTCATTACTACACCTACACCTATACCTGCAACCATTCCTTCACCCACACCTATTCCTGAAACTGAACCTGAACCATTTGAGCACATCTTTGAGGAGCCATCTCCTGTCCACCAACCCTCCTCACCCCCACAAGAACAGGCCCAAGGACAAATGGCTATGGATGACTTACTTCAAGTAGTTCCTAAATTGATATCAAGAATTGACAGCCTGGAAACGGATCTCAAACAAACCAAGCTGACAATGGGGAATGCTATTGTGAAGTTAGTCAAGAAAGTGAAGAAGTTGGAAGGGCTTTTGAAAAAGAGACATGTGGTTTTGTCAGATTCAGAAGAAGAAGAACCTGAGGCTCAAGGGAGGAAAAGTCAAGATGATCCTCTAGCTTCTTCAGTACAAGGATTGGTTACTCCTTCTACAACAAAAGTAAAAGCTTCAGGGGAGGAACAAGTGGAAGACATAAGTCCAAACACTCTTGAAGCAGCCAAAACTCTCTCCAAGGTTGCCTCTTTAAAGCCAAGGTCTATTGACAAGGGAAGGAGATACAAGAGAAGAAAAGAGGCTAAGGGAAAGAAGGTAGTCTCAAGCTTGGACTTTCAAGAAGAAGTTAATACTGGTGCTGAACAAGTTAATACTGCTCAAGGAGTTAGTACTGGTAGTACTAAACTTAGTACTGGCAGTGAACAAGTTAGTACTGTTGGTGATAAAAAGTCTACTTCTTCTCCTGATAAAGGCCAAAGAGCAGGAAAAGCTCCTATGATCATTGAAGAAACTCCTAAGAAGTCTAAGGAACAAGTTTTACAAGAGGAAGCTAGCCTTGCTGAAGCAATTGGTTGGGATACTTTGATAAATGAAAGAGGTGGCTAAACACAAGTTATTTTGTGTAATAAGTGAAATTTGTTGGGGATTGTAGTTTTTGGGTTGGTATTAATTGTTTTGTTATGAGAGAGAGGGTGGGTGGGCAGGGGGGGGTGTGGGTGAAGCTCAAGAATACACACTAAATGTATACATTATTACACACCCCGGATTTACAATTAGACAGCAAAATTGCAACACACACAATGCATAGTTTGTCAAAAAGCCCTGCTGGGAATGAATTACAAGGAGAAGCATTTTGAAAAGAAAATGGTTGTCCCACACTCTTGTCAATCAAAGGAAGAACATTTGCGAGTATAATAGATTGTTATTATAGAGTACAAGCCTTGACCTCAATCATAGCTAGAAACGACTTTATATAATGGATTTACTATGGAAGAATCAAGGGACAATGTAGTTTTGCCTCACGCTGAGAATTGTGTGGTGGGGTTTTAATGGATAGTTGGGTAGGGGTGTTATGGGTTTATTAAGGTGGAAAGGGATTTAATTGTTTGGTGGT
Source organism: Tanacetum coccineum (assembly GCA_026074375.1). Classification (NCBI taxonomy): domain Eukaryota; kingdom Viridiplantae; phylum Streptophyta; class Magnoliopsida; order Asterales; family Asteraceae; genus Tanacetum; species Tanacetum coccineum. The sequence continues at coordinate 20,858 of BQNB010083034.1, forward strand.
TAATAGTTTGGAGTGTGGGGGGTAAAAGATTTCGTGAAGAACTTAAGACACAAAGACTAAAAAAGAACGGTAAATGACAGGAAGATATTGAAGTCAACAGATATGACTATAAAAGAAGTCGCAAAAAAGAAACATAGCTAGAAAAGATTGCATACAAGTGTTTTTTGAATAAGGATGACTCTTGAGTGCGAGATAAGGGATAGAAGGATCTAATGTTTATTCAAAAATGGTTAATGAAAAATTCCAATATCTGTTTCCTGTACTATGCATACACCTAGATTGGAGTACTTATACCAGATCTTCAAGCACGAAAAAAAAGGAGTCGTTATTCCCACACTAAATTAGTTAGGGAAGATGGAACTATATAGTACATTAAGTTTGGTGGCTATGTTGAAATGGAATATATAAGATGACCTGTACTGAGTTATATAGGAGTGTTTGGTATGGTGTGGGTATTGGTGGGGTATAGAAATTGAGCATTTTTTTAGATTGGGTTTAGTTTATTTGTGTTTGTTGTTCAGTATTTGTTAAATCCTGTTTGGAGTGTTTAATAATTCAGAAAAGGATCATAAGTAGAAATTATGATACTTGTCAGAGTACATTTTTGATCCTAGAGTCAATGTAGATGTTTATATATAATGTTGTCAAAGAAAATATCCTTTATTCTGCTGAGTAACTGTCAAAACAGATCGAAAAGAACTTTGGATGGAAAGATGGAATGAGAGTGCGAGTAAATAGTGAAAATGGATATGGAGAGAAGGGCGGAGGGAGCGGGGGTATTACAGGAGAGGTGGAGGAGAGGTGTGTATAGATTGGAAAGGTCGAGAGTGAGTGAGAGAGTGAAAGAGAACGAGCGGGGTAGTGGGAGGGCGTATCACGAACAATTCTATATTGTTTAGCTCAATGTTAATTAATGGATTATGATACATAAGAAACTGCTAGTCTAATAGAGCATACAGGCTTTCTCTTGTTAGAAGACTTTTCAAATCCGTTCTATGATTGACAACCTTGCAAATAAGTCGTAGGTTTTCCAACTCACCATATCTGTTTAATGAATGTGTGCGAGTCTTTGCCTAGCCCACCACCTTATAATGGCATTGGTAAAGGTGCTGTTAAAAACCATAACACGTCCATAAGCTTATGGCTTATGGTAAAGAACAAATTGCAAATCCATATTAGATGGTTGACTACTTTAACAAAAAGTGGATGGTATATCACACATCACCTCAACGTCATTGGAAATTAGTGTTGACTGGGATGGTTATCAATCCACCATGGAATTTACCTTTTTCTAGACGGCACAATTGTGGACCTAAACCATGATGCATAGACGGCATTACAGGTAAAGGGCAATATCAATTCCCGTTTATGGCTGTAAAGGTTTGCCAAAAACCATGAAGGAATTCAACTCAACCAATGATTCATGTACTTGCTCTAAAGCCCATGAAATGATAAACCGAAAAACCAAGTGTCCCATCCCCTTTCTGTAGCAAGAAATGTATTGACGTCGTACATCCAGATGAATGTGCGTACTGGTGAAAGGCAGGCATCAAAACCCAGTATATAATTTTCAATGATGCCGCGTAAGACAGAGTTAACAACTGAATAATATAAATAACAAGTGACAACACCAGGAATGACGAGAACAAGAACTAAAACTTTATGATTTGAAGTACAACATAATTTGTCGAAGTTGCGTAATATGAGGGATTGCCATAAAGATCTTTGAAGAATAGGTTTGTGCTGCAAAGATAAAACGAGAAGGATTTTGAAGTGTTGGATCATATCAGAGACACAAACTGATGATGGCGAGGGGGGGGGGGGGGGGGGTCAACCTAACACAGGTGAAAGGTTAAAGTGTGTTTATTGTAAAATCAGAAGGGTTGTAGTTTGTTGTCACAAGTGAAGATGCATTTGGGGAGGGTGGGTGGGGTACATTTGGGTGGGGGTTATTGGATATTAAATAATGGTAGTGTAACAGTTAAGTCTGGTATATAGTTGGAGTTAAGTTTGGTTTTCTGTTTTAGGGATGGGGTATTATGGGGTTTGAGTATGATGTAGTTGGGTGTAGGGGTTGGGTATTAGTTGGGGTGGTAGGGGGAAGGGGTGTTAGTGATGGTGTGGTTGGGGGGTGGGTTATTTGTGGTGTGGTAGGATGTGTGAGGTTGGTTTGTGTGGGTGGTGGAATGGTATGTTGTTATAGATATGGAAAAGGGTGGGAAGGGTTGTGTATTGAAAAATTAGCACAATGTTATGTATCGAGTAGTTTTGAGAAATATCAATAGAAGCATAGAGCTTAATAGCAATTTAGAATTATTGTTTCTTCTTTATTCTTGTGTTAAGATTCCGCATTAACACTTGATATTCATAGTCAGTGTCTCTCATATAGTTGATTTGGATTTATCCAAGTTATCTATCGTCTTACAAAGGCTAGTCAGATCCTAAACCTAGGACCTACAAGGAATGTTGTTTAAAACAAAAAGAGTGTAACAAATGTTGATGTTAAAAATGCTCATAAAACAAATGATGTATTATGTGTTTCTTGTGATAAGAATGTGCTTACCCCGTGTCATGATAAATGTCTTGCAAAATATAAATTGAATGCGAATTTAAATGTTAGAAGATCCTTGTTTAGATACTACTCCTGTAGTAACAAAAACTAGGTTTGATGTAGTTTCTCCCTTAAGTGCCGAATATAAGGACTCTAGTGCTTCTAGCTCAACTTTACTATTTTCGCAAGCTATGTCACTTAGCAAGTACATGAGGACAAAGATAAAAATAGTAGGAGGTGGCAAAAATGGTATGAAACAAAACCAAATGTGGTTTCGTCCCCCAAGAGCATAACTGCTAACACGTGTTCGACTATTGTTAAACGTAGAACAAATGTTGTATCCTACTCTAACCCATTGGTTCCCGTTAAACAATGGGTAGCTAAACCGTCCACTCTTCCATCTGTGTGTTTCTTATGTGATGCAGGTGATCCAAATAGTTTTGTAGATTATTGATAGTGGCTGTTCAAAGCACATGACTGGCGATCTTAAACTGCTAAAAAATTTCGTAAAGAAATTCATGGGGACAATCCGCTTTGGAAATGACCACTTTGCAACAATCATAGGCTATGGCAATCATGTACATGGTAACATCACTATTTGTCATGTATATTATATTAAAGGACTTAGACATAACCTCTTTAGTGTAGGGCAATTCTGTGATGGTGGTTTGGAAGTTGCTTTTCGATCCAAGACATGCTGTGTTCGAAACCTGGAAGGAGATAATCTTTTAATAGGTGCTCGTTAATCAAATTTGTATACGATCTCCATCTCAGATATGGCAGCTTCTTTTCCCGTTTGTCTGATGTCTAAACCACTTCAACAAAATCATAGTTATGGCACCGAAGGCCCTCGCACCTGAACTTTGGTATTATAAATTATCTAACCAAACAAGACTTGTTTGATGGACTTCCGAAGTTTAAGTATGACAACGATCATCTATGTTCTACATGTAAGCTGGGAAAGATCAAGAAAGCTACTCATCCACCCAAGTTGGTTCCAAGCACTCATTCCAAGCTGGAATTGATACATATGGATTTATGCGGGCCAATGAGGGTATAAAGTATCAATGGAAAAAGTATATTTTGGTGATCGTCGATGATTATTATCGTTATACGTGGGTATATTTTCTTCAAATGAAAGATGAGACTCCTCAAATGATCAAGAAGCTCATTGCTCAAGTTTAGTTGAATTTCAACATAAAAATTCAAAAAGTCCGATCTGACAATGGAACTGAGTTCAAAAATGCAATTTTTCAGGCTCAATATGAAAATTTAGGCATTATGCAACAATTTTCAATTGTAAGAATGCCTCAACAAAATGGTGTAGTCAAAAGATGAAATCATACTCTTGTGGAGGCTGCTTGAACAATGCTTATCTTTTCCAAGTCACCAGAATTCCTTTCGGACGAAGCTATCTCAACCGCTTGCTTTACTCAAAACCGTTCATTAATTCATACAAGGTACAACAAAACTCCGTATGAACTTATTCGAGGCTGAAAACCAAATGTGGAGTATTTTCATGTGTTTGGATCACTTTGTTATCAAACAAATAATAGAGAAGACCTTGGAAAAAGGAAACCTAAAGTAGACATAAGAATCTTTATCGGATATTCAGAGTCATCCAAAGGGTTTTCGATGTATAATCGCAAAACCAACAAGATCATGGAAACTATCCACGTCAAGTTTAACGGTGCTTAGGACTAATGTCTTTGAGCATAACTGTTTAGAACAGAATCTTACCACTTTCAAGATTTTTGATTATCCACCAGGAAGATACCTCCATTCCGTCAAAAGAGATTTTGTTAATTGTTCGATCTATTGTACAAGGATTATTTTTAAGAAGAGATCTCCTGAGGTGTCTATTAATTTCGCTGCACAACCAACTCATAATAATGATGACACACCTTCGTCATCTTCAACCATCATTGAAGATCAAGAGGCTCCTCCCATTGTATCCTCATCTGAAGAACAAATTTCTCCAAACTCAACTAATGATGCTGTTGAATTAGTTCAAAAAGACTTTGCAAAAATTGATGGCAATACTTTAATCACTCTATATGATGCTCTGACATTTGAAGAAGCTGAATCATCTTCCATTGCTGAAGATCCATCAAATATGCATGAGTTCCACCAAGTTCAACCTTAACTTATATCTGGATGAAAGCTCATCCTTTGGAAAAAGTGATTGGTAAACAATCCAAGCCTGTGATGACACGAAATAGGCTCCATACAGATTCTGAAGTATGTATGTATGCTTTAACCGTAAGTACTATTGAGCCAAAGAACATTAAAGAAGCTATGGCAGATCATAGTTGGATTGAGTCTATGTAAGACGAGTTGCATCAATTTCAGAGACTAGAAGTGTGGAAATTTGTTCCTAGACCAGCAGATAGAAATGTAATCGTAGTCAAATGGCTATGGAAGAACAAATGTGATACAAAAAACATTGTCATACGCAACAAATCTCGTCTTATGGCTAAGGGTTACAAACAGGAGGAGGGAATTGATTTTGAAGAATCATTTGCTCCGATTGCTCGTCTTAAAGCAGTCAGGATGTTCATTGCATATGTTGCACATAAAAACTTCACCATCTTTCAGATGGACATCAAAATAACATTTCTTAATGGGCCTTTAAAGAGGAGGTTTATGTCAATCAACTCGACGGCTTTGTTGACCCAGACTTTCCCGACCATGTCTACAAGTTGAAGAAAGCTCTATACGGTCTCAAGCAAGCTCCGAGAGCATGGTATGACAAACTGTCTTCCTTCCTAATTAAACACCATTTCACCAAAGGTATTGTTGACCCAACTCTATTTACATGACAACGACATCATTTTTGGATCCACTAATCCAGATTTTTCTAAAAGAATTGCAAATCTTATGAAAAACAACTTTAAGATGTCAATGATGGGTGAACTAAAGTTCTTTCTAGGACTCCAAGTTCATCAATCACCCCATGGCATATTTATAAGTCAAGCACAATATGCTATTGAGCTTTTAAAGAATCATGGGATGGATGAATGTGTCTCCATGAGCAAACCTATGGCTACTATAAGACTGGATGATGATTTACAGGGTACTCTTACCGATCAGACGAAATATCATAGTATGATTGGAGGCCTCATGTATCTAACAACCAGTGGACCAGATATTGCTTTTGCCACCTTTGTTTGTGCACGTTATCAGGAATGACCTACGGTTAAACACCTCAAAGAGGTTAAGTGGATCTTTTGGTACCTGAGACAGTCCTATAACATGGGTCTGCGGTATCCGAAGGATTCTGGCTTTGAACTAATTATATATTCAGATGCAAACCATGTAGGTTGTCACGATGATTGCAAAAGTAAGTCATGAGGCTTACAATTATTAGGTGAAAAGCTAGTGAGCTGGAGTTCTAAAAAGCAAGATTGTACGATGATATCCACTGCTGAAGCTGAGTATGTATCATTATCTGCTTGCTGTGCACAAGTCATCTGGATGTGGATACAACTTTTGGATTATGGTAACAAATTCAACAAAATACCAATGTATTGCGATTCTAAGAGCGCTATTGCTATTTCTTGCAATCCGGTTCAACACTCGTGTACTAAGCACATTGACATCCGGTACCATTTTATTAAAGAACACGTTCAAAAGGGTACGATGGAATTATACTTTGTCAGGACAGAATACCAACTTGTTGATCTATTTAACAACGCTCTTCCAAAAGAACGCTTTGAGTACTTAGTTCATCGTATTGGTATGAGATGTATGACCCGAAAGTCTGACAAAGTCATCTTCTTGAAAAATTCATACATCAAAACATGTAAATAAATTTTTCAAAAACAAAATAAAAATTAGAAAATATAAAAACAACAAAAATATTGTTTTTAAAATTTTAAAAAAAAATTAATAACCAAATACAAAAAGAAAAATGTAAAAATACAAAAACATAATTTGAACATAAACACATGTCTTCTCATTTAAAATCAGATTCATGATTCGATTTTTTCTCAAAAACTATTTGAATGTTCAAACGGGATCATGATCTGAGGGGGAGTTATTCTGAGAAAAATGTGATGTCACTGTCAAAACAAGTGTTTTTTGGTAAAGATTCCATTCACGGACATTGTTTTTCTTCATCTTAGAAAAGTCATAACTCTTAAACTGCAACAAAAATGATGATCTCTCGAATAAAATGTTGATTATTTTCAAAACGAGTGTTTGTTCGAGGGGGAGTTAAATTTTTTTTGATTAACCGGACTTTGAAAAAGAATAAAATCGCATTTATAAGGACTATTCATGAAGAGGGATCACACTCCAAGGGGGTGTTTGTGAAATTTAGGTCGCATAATGGATATTCATAAACTCAAAGGCTGAAATTGCAAAGTTTGAATCTTACAAATTTTGGTAATAAAAGACAAGGACCAGAAGTGACAACCGGCCAAAGATGAATTTCGGCAACTATAAAAATAAAAATTTCTCATTTTTCTTTATATTTTTAAAATCAATTTCGACAAGAAGGATTTGAAAATTTTTCGATAAGAGTTTAATCTTGGTTTGTTAGCCTTTATTTTATTAAGTCAAACAAGAATGTTATCGGTCTTATAAAGTCAAACTAGGTCTTGTATTATAATAGGCTAGTCGGGTTCAACGGACTTAGATTGTAATCTAATATTGTCCGTGTTACGGGCTCAAAGCCCAAGATATGCCAAGCCCGACCCAAGTAGAAAAGCCTATGAGCCAACTAGAAGGCTTGGGTATAAAAGAAACCCTCTCCACACATGGAGAGGGTGTTGGTTGCATTTTCTCACACTTGTAACTCACCTTTCTCTCTCTAATCTAAGTTTCCAAGTTCTTTTCTTCTCTCTCTTTTTCTTTCTTATTTTCCGGCTCAATAGGAGCTTATTGGGTTTGCTTATTAGTTGTGGAAGGATTAATTCTTCACTAACATGTGGTATCACTCGCCAAGGGGTGTTTAGTGTTCGATTCTTGTGGTTTAATAAGCTCAATTTAAGATTTTCGTGGCTTATTTTGAACTATATGCTCACATCTTAATTTTTTTTTGGGCTTATTGGTTTGTTTTGGTCATTCACTTGTTCTACACCTTCGTATGTTTGATTAGTGATTATAAGCTCTTAAATTTGTGGCTTATTTTTTTTCTTTTCGTAGCTTATTAGGCAACATAAGCTCACGGTTTACTTTTTCTCTTTAGCTTATATGTTTGTTAGGCATATTCGGCTTATTATTCTTCTTTTCTTCTCTTTTTACCCGACGTGGTGTTTTCTTGTTTGATTCGGAAGTGTCACAAGAGTCACGTTTTCTTTTTAGTTTGATCTTCAAACTAGCTTTTTAGTTTTCTCATAATTTGCGAGCTTATTTTTAGCTTATTTTTGTTGCTTATTTTCGAAGCTTATTTGTGATTTTCTTATCCTTTTTGTGCTCCCAACCGGTCATACAAGGGAGACCAAGATCCACAAATTTTGCTTCACAAGACAAGGACACTTTGTTTGTTAGTTAAGTGGTCCTAACCCGAAAGTGACCTCGAGCGGAATATGTAACACAAGCCTAAGCGGAATATGTATGCTAAGCGAAATATGCAGGAAATTTTCAAGCGAAATATGCAAGAAATTTTCAAGCGAAATATGTACGTTTGTTAAGCGAAATATGCAGGTCTGAAGTTAAGTGAAATATTACATTAAACTAAAACGAAACTCTGCCAAAATTTTTGAAATTCAAGCGAAATATGCAACTTTGATTTC
>BQNB010083035.1:1990-14939 GCA_026074375.1 Tanacetum coccineum
AGCTTTTGTCTGTATCGCTGTTGATATGTCTAGGAAAACATGATTGTGTAGAAAGGATACCATCGGGTAACAGTCTTCATACTACCTTACCCCCTATATGGTTGATCCACTCTTAATTTATTTCAAATGCATTTAATATACTCTTAGGGGCCTTGTAATATTCTTTATACTACCTTACTTGTGCGTTGCCTTAACGGAATATTAAATAGACGGCAGGTTTGTGTAATTCATTCATGAATTAGGAAATAATTACATAGATCATCACAAGTGTGACAAAGCAACAACACTAGGAGGAGAAATCTAGGGAGTAATACATAATTAAATAAACACAGTCTTTTATTATATTGTTATCATCAGTAGTTTAGATTATATTTAGTTTAATAGCTAAAACCAACTACCTCTTCAATATATGATTTTACCTGCTTTCATAAAATATACAAACATAAAAAGAATCTTCCCTCAACCCTTAGAATTATGTTAGACTGTGATCAAGCCTTCCCAACCTATTCCCCTAGAGAACGATAATAACCTCTGAGTCTTGCCTATACTACTACTACAACAGTTAGGTACTCTGCCTAGGAAGTTGTAAAACTTCATGTAGAAGTCTTACGATGACCGCATCACCGTAGTTAATTGTTTGCTTGATTATATGGTTGCTAAGTCGCGTCTTGTGGTAGTGTATATAGTTTTGGGACGATTGGGATTCATGGTAGTTTTAATTTTATGAAAAATTGGGGAAGAAAGACAATTAATTACCTCCACGCGCGTTAATGTACTCTATGTTTATTGATAACATCAAATATTTAATACTTTTTGGTGGCAAAATACCCCCTATATTACCTGCAAATGTTTCACTAACACTCAAAAATGAGAGATTTTCTATTGTTTTGTAGTTTTCAGGTGAAATGCAGGAAAGTGACAAGAAACAAGGGAAAAGGGACTTAAAGTGTAAATTCTGAAGAATGTTACGGCGTAACATCAAAAATGGTTACACCGTAACATAAATTAAGCAAGTACGAAGATCAAGGAAGACTTTACGGCGTAACACCATATCTAGTTACACCGTAACCATATATTTAGAAGGAAATCTTGTCAAAGTTATAGTTACGGCGTAACACCTTATCCAGTTACGCCGTAACCAAGAGAATCTACAAATATGGAATGAAGATCACGTACTTATGGACATTATTTGAAGGTTACAGCGTAACACCATATCTGGTTACACCGTAACAGCTACTTAATTATATAATGAAGTGTAAGAAGGTTACGATGTAACACCTTTATTGGTTGCGCCGTAACAGGTTCGATACCTATAAATAGAAGCCTCATTCAAGCTATTCCGATATCACATAGCTAAAAAAGACATCACTTCCTTCACCGAGCCAAGTAAGAGGTGATAAAGGCTTCAACTTCAAAGAAATTCCCACCTGGAGTCCAAGAGGAGATCACACTTTTACTTATTTTTTATATTAATTGTTCAAATACGAATACTGTAAGAATTATGAGTTTCAATCTAAGATTTCTTCAATTTCTTGTTGTGTTTCCATTACCATGAGCGGCTAAGCACTTAAAGTGCTAGCCTAGTTTTGCAATTACTATTGTTATGATTGTCTCATGTTAGATTATGGTTTCATTAGATATTCCTTGACTATCGAGTAACCATGTGTTTTGGACGTACTGGGTGTTTTTGACCGTAGCCTTGCCCTATATTTAGAATTATCTAGTCAATAAGGGATCCAATGTGTACTAGGGAGGATCACAACTCCTACCTGGTGACAGGAACTAACCGTCACGCACTTATCACTTAATATACTTAAAAAGCACAGGAACCCTTTCAAAGCGGGTTAATAATCTTTATAATTTTATTAGACATGTTTTGGGAATAGTTGGGAATAATCACTACAACCTGGATAACCTACCACCCAGATGATTTGGGACTGATTCGGAATCGCAGGAAGTATAAGATAGACTAAATATGCACATTCAAGTCTACCGACCTTAGAAACCGCTAATGAAACAATAGTTTAACATTACACAGGAAAATGTTTTCATAATAATAGTAATGAAGTAACTAGGTTAACATGTTTTCTCTCTTGATATATCTAACACTTTTAATTTTCAGTTATTTATTTTCTTATTATTTATTTTAATTCAAATCAAAAAACCTATCTTTACAAATTGTGACATTAAAATTAAAACAAATTAACAACTTTAGCGTCTTGTGACGACCCTACAAATATACCATTCTGTACTACCCATGATCGGGTTCTCTGCCCGTTAGTGCGTTGTCAGGTAGATCGAGTTTTATAAATTTAAAACTTGGTAAAAATATATTTTAAAATAAAATACGCATCAAGTTTTTGGCGCCGTTGTCGGGGAGCTAAAAATTAGAATTAATTTGAATATTTCATTATTTCTCTTCTTTCTCAAAACTCTATATCTGCAAAACTTATGTACAGGAGTAGACGTGATACTCTCACCATGGAACAATACTTAGCATTGTCCACGGAAAACCAAGCACCGGGCGTGGTTAAATAAAATAAAAAATCAAAGGCAATGTCAATTTTGAAATCAACAGTCAATTTATAATGCGCTGAATTGAGGGAATACACTTTCCTCTGGAAGAAAGACAAGGGATGCTCACGAATCACATTGATCATGTCCTTAGCTATCGATCGATGGCTTATTCAATATTCCCGAGTCTCCTAAAGACGCAGTCAACTAAGAGTTTATTATTTTCCCTTTCACTCATACCAGATCCTACAAAAAGGAGAAAGGTGGTGACCCAAACTTGCCCCAGCACTATAAATACCGGGATCTCCACAAAAAGCCTTTTTCCAAAGATTGCCCACCTTCCAACCGAAAAGCAATGCTTGAGATATTCAAAATTCACAACTTCAAGCAAGAAGAGACAAATCATTATACCTAGGCATGGGAAAAGTATAAATGGCATGTTGTAACAAGAGCCCTACCAACGATATCAATAATCATCAAAAGAAAATATCTTTTATAAGGGATTGAGTACTATGAACAAACAAATACATTGGAATCGAAATGACCTATCCCCAGGATGAGACCGGCCCAAGCTCTCAAAGTAATTCAGACCATCGATGATCATTCTAAAAAATGGCACGACAGAACAACAAGCAGGAATGTCGAAAGCAGTAGTAGCAAGGATGGACTAGCTGATTTGGTAAATAAGTTGGAAAACCTAGGACAAGACATAAAGAAGCTTAAGGAAAATGTTCATTCAATCATGTCCAGGTAGTTGCCAAATTGCAAGGACCTCAACCTTGACAATGGATTGTCCCCCTAACGAGGAATACAACAAGTTAAAGAACTCCCCCCCCCCCCCCCACGGCCCACCCACCCTGGTGGGGGGTTACCCCCCCCCCCCCCCCCCCCCCCCCCCCCCCCCCCCCACACACAGATATAGAGAATTTGGACGAAAAACGCCTTTTAACAGGAATAAGGGAGGAAGACAAATCTTGGCCGAACCAGTTAAGAAATACATCGAAGAAGGCTCTATGAGACAGGTAAAACAAGATGAATTGCTAAAAACTTTTTGCCATAACTTATAAAAAATCCAAAACCACCATGATGAAATCATCCAAGATTTAAAGTCCAGGTGACAACTTTGGCCAAGGAAGCAATGGCTAAGACAGATAAAAATGAAGATTGCAAGGCAATTTTCAGTAATGGAGCATCTCTATACACCTCATTCTACTACTCTCGAGAAGAAATCGAGTACTTTTTGGCTAACTCGGGATTTTCAGATGACGACGAATCCAAAAATATTACATCAATCCCTGACGAAGATTTAAAACAAACCTCCCCAAAACAAACAACAACCCACTATATAGAACTATACGTTCCCCCAATTCCTTTTCCCAGAAGGCTCGAACAACATGCCGAAGAAGTATTAATCCATAAAACCATGGAAAGCCTAAAGAAAATTAAGGCAAATCGACCTTTCCTTAAGGAAATCAGGCAATCCGACGAATATCCTAAATTTATGAAGGACCTGGTAGCCAACAAGCCATTAATCGTAGAAAATAAAGACGTTATAATAAATCGCAGATGCTTAGCCCTCCTCCTTAACCAACTTCCCCCAAAGGAAAAGGATCCTGGAAGCTTTATCCTACCCTGCTCAATTAGAAGGTTAGACTTTAACAATGCTTTAGCCGACTTAAGAGCAAGCATTAGCATCATGCCTTTTTCTATGTACAAACGTCTAGGCATAGGGAAACTTGAAACAATTAAAATGAACATAGAACTGGCTGATAATTCTAAATGTATTCCGAAAGGGATTGTTAGGAACCTCCTGATAAAAGTTGATAAATTTATTTTACCCATAGATTTTATTGTTCTTGATGTCCTAAAAGATTTTAGGATGCCTGTCATTTTAGGAAGACCGCTGCTCGTAACTGCCCACGCTAAAGTTGATGTCTTAAAAAAATCTATTTCTTTAAAAGTTGGGAACGAAAAAGTTATTTTTAAAATGAAAAATGGGTTACCTGATATAAGAAATGAACCAGTCTTAATGATCAAAAGCAACATGATAGCAGAAGAGGATGAACTAATGAACATAAAATCTTATTTATTCACATACACTACTAATACATGTGAATCATGCCAAATCCTTGCGGTAGACACTGATTTATTCACCTATGAGGTAGTAACTCATGAAACATACGATGAAATAACTCATAAGTGTTGCTTAACCGCTCAGGAATCCATTGGAGAAAAAACTAAACCCTTTTTAGGAAAACCCCATTGGTGCGCCCCGATTTACCGGCAAAATAATAGGATTCGAGAAGTATGGGCATCATGCAACCTATCAAGCGAAGAGTGTGACGGGGGAAGCTCACGAAATAATGAAATTCGATGTTATTGGAAAAGTGAGAACGATAACGACCATACAAATATAGAATTGGATGATCTAAGTTTAAATGAAGAAAATTCTCACCGAACACTGGAGAAAGCGATTTGGAGTTGATTACGATGATAGCGATGACTTTTATGACCTCGACCAATGCGGGGATGGTAGAAATAATGAAATACGAGAAAGGATCATTCATAACTTACATAAAGAATGGTTCAATGGAACATCTGATGACGAAGAGATTATTGAAGGGATAATTGATTATCTCGAACCAACGTCATATGATGGGTTCGTGGATTTAGATGAGGAGGAATATAATAAAAGAGACATGTAGCTGTTAGGGATGCCGTATATAGAACCACCTTCCAATCATAATGAACAAGTAAAAATTACTCGATATAGTTTAGGACCAGGAGAGGTTTACACGAAACTTGAAGTTTCAAATACAAAGGAATTACCTAGGACAATGAACAATGTCGCTATTATAAGGAGTGATATTATGGAGGAGGTTTTTGAAAATTATGAAGATGAGATGACATAGAATAAGCACGCGTCTAACTCAAGACTGTTAATAAACAAAGTGCTGTCGAGAGACAACCCAACCCGTCCTTTATTATTTATTTTTTGCATTATTGGTTTTGCCATGTTTTCTTTACTTTGTTTTACAGAATACCAGAAGCAAAGCAGGCAATTATATCGAGACCGCCGGCCCTGACGTCATATCATGTGGTAACTTTGCTGAATTTTCAACAGTTATGGCGTAACAACTTTAGTTACTCCGTAACCACTACAGTTACGACATAAACCATTTCATGGTTACGCCGTAACACATTAAAACTTAAAATTTTACTACTTGATTACGACGTAACCCATTTCCTGGTTACGCCATAACCTCTTTTTGAAATCTTAAAATTTTAAGTTTTAAACATGTCTAAACCTTGTATATGTAAATAGACTTTGTGGGTATGTTCTCTGGAAGCCCTCATGAGACTAAACTCGTCCACTTGGGCCACCAAGTGGTTTAAAAGGCTTGTTGCATATGCTAAATGCAACCGTGATTTCTACGAAATTGAGTTAGGTTTGTATTTCCTGTACACTTCATAATTCTTGTAGGGTTTTATACTTTGGTTTGTTTTGTGATCATAGGGGATAAAGAGCTTGCGAGAAGACGGAAATAATCTAAAAATTTCTGTCAAATTTCAAAATTTCAAAGCAAAGCTCAGGGAGTTTCTTGTCTTAATTCTACTCTTTCCTTTTTATTTCATTACCTTAATGTATAATAGAGACATTGTACAAATCAAGTGGGGGGATGGGAGTAGAATTAATACTTGACGTATGTTTTGCCTTTGATTTTCTAGTTTTCTTTGAAAATTATGCCAATTTTAAAATTTTTGACAAATTTTTCTTAAATAACTAGAATTAATCTTTGTCGAATGCACATTACCCTTTATTATACTTGGTGAGATTTATGCCTAATATTCCGTTTCCATCATATTACTCAAAAATCCACCAAAATATTAAGTGTGTCGGTAGTATTGTAGACTTTAGAACTTGGCTTATACTTCATTTTGAGACCTAATTAATTAGCAGGAATAGATAGTTCAAGAAGGCAACACTTAGGAAACCACCCAAATAGCTTATATGTGTGTGTTTATCGACTTGTTACACTGACTTGTCGACCTCCTGTGATAAACCCTTTTGTGGCACTCATTATCAGTGCAAGATACCCCTAGATCACCCTTGTTAAACCAATTTATGTTTTCACCCTACTCTATATGTTTCGTTACACCATTTTGCCTTAGCCTACCCTGTAGTCTTAATTTTCATTTTGTTGAAATTTCTAACTACTTAAGTTCATGGTTTGGGGGGGGATGGGAACAAGAATTATATGCATTCGTGAAAGACCAATCAGTTATGATCTATAAAAACCCCTTGTATCACCACTTTCGACATTGTTTATCTCAAGTGAGGGGATGTGCGTATAATATCGAATGTTGCAGGGGCAATAATTAAAGATATAAACTCCTGTGACATTTGCATATTATGAAGAAAATAAAGAAAATAGGGTGAAACATAAAGCCACCCATGTGCTAAAAATATAAAGATGGTGCAGAATAAAAAATTAAAAAATGGAGCTAGTAGCCCATTATTGCACCAAGACATCTCAGTAAAATGGAGCTGGTAGCTCATTATTACTCTAAATCATCTCAATACTCATGAAGAATGAAGCTAGTAGCCCATTATTGAAGATCAGATTTTCAGACTTAAACTCATAGACCCATGGATGGATGGTGGCCAGTTATAACAACCCTAGATTATTTCAGACTATTTTTGTGTTTTTATATTAACAACCATTAAAAGTGTGTCCCATGTCTATTCTAATCCCTGTATCACCCTTTAAAACCATATTACCCTTGTTGCCTATAAAAATTATTTAGACCCTAATTCTAACTGGTGTAGATTTATGTACTTTCCAAACTTATGATAGATACATGCTATGACTGTGCAATTGAGCGATCACCTCGAAAATGAAATATTTTAACAGGTTCTACTTGAGGGCAAGCAGAAGTCCATGTCTATTCTAATCCCCTTTTCGTGAGGTGTTCGACTTTGATGTTTTCTAGCATAAGAGTTTTATAAATTCATTTTTTGAAGTTATTCTCGAGAAATCTTTTTATGAAATATTTTAACAGGTTCTACTTGAAGGCAAGTATAATTTAAAGTTGTTGGGTGGGGTGTAGGGGGGGGGTGGGGTTATCAAATATTTAATACTTTTTGGTGGCAAAATACCTCCTATATTACTTACAAATGTTTCACTAACACTCGAAAATGAGATATTTTCTATTGTTTTGTAGTTTTCATGTGAAATGCCAGAAAGTGACAAGAAACAAGAGAAAAAAAGACTTCAATTGTAAATTCTGAAGAATGTTACGGCATAACACCAAAAATTTTAAACATCCGTAATCATAACTTAAGACAAAGTAAGGTAATATGGGATGTAGGTGTGTAATGTTGGGTGATGGTAGGCGAAGATCAAGGAAGACTTTACGGCGTAACACCAAATCTAGTTACGCCGTAACCATATATTTGGAAGGAAATCTTGTCAAACTTATAGTTATGGCGTAACACTTTATCCAGTTACGCCGTAACCAAGAAGATCTATAAATATGGAATAAAGATCACGTACTTATAGACATTATTTGAAGGTTACGGTGTAACACCATATCTGGTTACGCCGTAACAACTGCTTAAATATGGAATGCCGTGTATGATGGTTACGGCGTAACACCTTTATTGGTTGCGCCGTAACAGGTTTGACAACTATAAATAGAGGCCTCATTCAAGCTATTCCGACATCACTTCCTTTACAGCCAATTGGAGAGGCGATAAAGGCTTCCAACCTTCAAAAAATTCCACCTGGAGTCCAAGGGAGATCACAATTTACTTACTTTTTGAATTTAAACGTTCAAATAAGAATACTGTAAGAATTATGAGTTTTTAATCTATGATTTCTTCTATTTCTTGCTGTGTTTTCGTTACCATGAGCGGCTAAGCACTTAACGTGCTGGCCTAGTTATGTAATTACTGTTGTTATGATTGTTTCCTGTTAGATTATGGTTTCATTATATATTCCTTGACTATCGTGTAACCTTGGGTTTTGGTAGTACGGGTGGTTTGGACCTAGCTTGCCCCATAATTAGATTATCTTATCAATATAGGATCCAATGGTAATAAGGGAGGACACTAACTCATTAACCTAGATTAGGAACCAAACCGGCTATGCCGCACTTATCACTTTATATACTTAAAAAGCATAGGAACTCTTTCAGAGAGGGTTAATAATCTTTATAGATTATTAGATATGTTTTGGGAATAGTTGGGATTAATCACTGCAACCTGGATAACCTACCTCCCAGATGATTTGGGACTGATTCGAAATCGCATGAAGTATAGGATAGACTATATATGCACATTCAAGTCTATCGACCTTTGAAACCACTAATGAAACAATAGTTTAACATTGCATAGGAAAGCGTTTTCATAACAGTAGTAATGAAGTAACTAGGTTAGCACGTTTTCTCTCCCTAATACTCCACCTCTTTTATTTCAAATTATTTATTTTATTTGTTATTAATTCCTTTCAATCAAATCAAAAACATTTTTCACATGTGACATTTTTTAAAATAAAACTAATTACAACTTAGCTCTTGGGACAACCTCGGATTTACCATTCTGTACTACCAACGATCGGGTTCTCTGCCCGTTAGTGCGTTGTCAGGTAGATCGAGTTTTATAAATTTAAAACTTGGTAAAAATATATTTTAAAATAAAATACGCATCAGTGTTTAAGTACTTAAGAGGTACTATGAATTATGGTTTTTCATATGTTGGATATCCTTTTGTGTTAGAAGCTTATTCAGATGCTAGTTGGATAAATCATGTTGAAGATTCATTTTCTACGAGTGGATAGGTATTCTTGCTTGGGGGAGGTGCCATTTCATGGGCTTCCAATAAGCAAACATGCATCACTGGTTCTACTATGGAATCTGAGTTTGTAGCATTGGTTGCTACCGGTAAAGAAGCAGAATGGCTAAGAAACTTGATACATGAGATTCCAATTTGGCCGAAACCAATAGCACCAATATCTATCTGATTTTGATAGTTGCTCTCACAAGGCTAAGCGCATATAGTTAATATAAAATGGACGTCTAGACACTAGGTGTTTAGACATAGTAGGTAAGGACTACACAGGAATGTGTGATTTTTATTAAGTTTGTTCGTACACAATATAATTTAGCTAACCACTTGACGAAGGGTCTAGCTAGGGACTTGGTATATAAGTCAGTGATAGGGATGGGATTAAAGTCCATTTAGATCTACTACCTATGAGATACCCATTCCTTCTAATACAACGTAAGATAGCTAGCTAAAGCTGGATTCAATGAGAAAGGCTCATAGCTGAGATTGAAATAAACGTGTATTTATCCTTCCCCAATGTATTGTTTCAGACCGTCAAGTGATGGTTAGGTTGAAGTTTATCTTCTTAATTGTGTTTCTTTTGAAAAAATTACAAATGCAGTGCGAAAACTAAAAGGACCACCTATGTGAACATGAAGTTTTGCCTCTTCAAGAAGCTTGGACTTGGCTTCCTATATGGTCATTAATAGATTAGGACACATGGCTTGTAAAGTGTGAAGTAAACGAACTTTAGAGTGTTGTAGAAACGAATGTGTATAATATCCTCAGGTATTTAAATGGATTGACGGGTTGAATCGTTACGACACCCCGATTTTTGAATATTTGGAATGTGTAAATATACAAAGATGACAATCCGATCGCGACGACATTTTTCATTTATGCATTTATTGTTTCGTATGTTGATTTAACATAATTGCATATCGTCTATTATATATGTATTTTATAAAATCAAGATTACCTACACTAAAATGGGGGGGGGGGGGGGGGGTTGGGGGTGGGGGGGGGGGGGGGTTATTGTGATTTTTTAGAATCATCAGCCATTTAGGTATAGGATTACTAGAGACCATAAGGATTCCATGGTTCACGGCCTCGGAACACAAGTTAGGGAGAGATGAAGTTAGGAGAGTGTAGAGTACACGCTTGTTGAGCTAACATGAAATAAACCAAGACATGATATCTAGAGTTTACACCGTAAACATGTTTACGCCGTAAACTCTTGCTGAGTTAGGACTTAAGCCTTTGGATGTTTACACCGTAACCTATACGAATAGTTTACGCCGTAACATGTTTCTAGTTTTAAGGATTATGTTTTACGCCGTAATATGTGTTGACATTACGCCGTAACTTGTAAACTTGTGTAGACTTTACGTCGTAACAAATTGTGTTACCCCGTAAAGTCTATGTCAAACAGTTGGTAAAATTTAATTTTAACCAACTTTAACTGCCCAAAACTGCTCTAACTTTCTGAGTTAAATACACAGGAACCATTGGTCTCATAATATATAGAAAACACACGAAATTTCCTTGCAATTCCTTCATTGTTCTTGATTTGTGCTTCTTGTGCATAGAACACAAATTGCTATACCCCTTGTATTATCCCGATAGAGATTTCGTGCAACCCAAACATTGATAAGGGTCGAAATACTTTATACGGAAAGTGAACTCAAAACGATACAAGCGAGTTATCCAGGATCATCACGCACACCCTAATTTTTTAACAATTATGAGTGTATAAATATGATTTATTGACTGTATGACACCTCAACAATGACATGACACACATATCATTTAATTTTGAAATTCACCATGTTGATATCTTTAAATTTTTAAAAATATATTTCAAGATATACTCCATAATTTGATTTGATGACAAGAATTATGAAAATCCTCTTTAAAACATATCTATTCTTTAAATATACTTTGACTATAACACGTTTTAACCTAATAACATGCTTATAAATTACACAACAATTCATTCATTCGATCAATCTTTATAAGGTACGTATTCTAGACATGATGAATGTTGAATACAATTACACAACAATTCAAAACCCTATGACTCACATAAACTATATCACGAGAAACATTCCTAAGTGTAAACTCTTATAACTAAATATAAGAGTTTGTTTTATACACAACATTCCAAATAGAAAAACACGTGCTCAGCTTTCATCATGTGACTGTGAGCATATATATCATTGGTTATATGGCATGTTTGATACACAACTCTTATTGAGGTGTTTATCTTATTATATATATTCATCACATAATTGTCACTCAAATTATGTTATACTGCTCACGCAGAAAAAATGCATTTTTGGTGTATGCGTACTTGGAAGGAGGTGATTTATATCAACTCAAAAAAGAAGTTGCTCAAACGTTAGACTGGATCAAAAGAGTGGATATAATAAAACACATTGCTCATGCTTTATCGTATATGCACCAGTTTTTTAGAACGGCTGTTAGTTGTTAGTGATTCAGATCCAGCAGTGACATCCAGTTGGGCAGTATATGCACCATGATTGTTTTCCCCTATAGTTCATCAAGATATATCTTGGCAATAGAGTGCTTAAATGCCAATCCTAAAAAGAGGCCTACGATGTATGATGTGTCGCAACAGATCTGTGCGGATTGTTTTTAAATTATAATCGGATCATAAGATAGATGACTATGATCTATACGGTTGTATCTCATGAAAGTTGTCAAGTTATGTATTCTAGCTATAGTTTGCTTATTTATGTATCTTCTTTTTATAGACATGAAAAGCTTTAGTGCTTTACACTTTATGCCACGTATGCTAAATGAATTCATCGATCCTTGATATTGTATTGTATGTTGCAGTTAGCAACATCAAGATTAATTCCGTAAGTTTTATAGTTCAACTCAGCTTCTTGCTTTTTTACACATTTGGATAAGCACTTGTTGTTCACACTTAGTTAGTGAACAATAACTACAAAGTTATCATTAACTAACTCATGACTAGCAAGTAAAAAAATAGTTTGTTGTTTGAAAAGATTTTTGTATGTAAGTATAGCTAGTAAGTAAAAGACACAAAAATAACTTTTCAACGTTTAACTCTTTTATTAAGAATTATACTTCATTGTATGTGGAACTACAATGGAATTGAATAACAATGTGTGTGGGTGTGTGATCTCCTCACTAATAACTTTGCATAAACCTAAAGTGTTATGCAAAGTTAACTACTATGCTAACCAACTGAGCTTGCTCAAGGACTTAGTAGATTTGAAGGAGTAGACATATTCCCTAAGAAAAGGATTGTATTTTAGACTAGAATATAAATTTCATTATTCATAGCTAGAATATAAGTAGTATCTTTTCAATTACATTGACAGGTTTTTACATTCTTTTCTTGTGGTCACAGGTACACATTAGTCAAAAGCATTACTCACACGTTCTGAATGCATTACTGTTAGGATTTATGTTTTCCTAACTTAGTACCGACAGTATAAATAGTTAGTACTGATAGTTATAGTTAGTACCGACAGTACAAAATGTAAGTACTGATCAAATAATTAGTACCGTTAGAAGAAAATAGTTAGTACTGTTTAAGAGATATGTGTGAGA